>JASEVX010000013.1:56003297-56036918 GCA_031761405.1 Serripes groenlandicus | reverse complement strand
CTTTTCATTCAACATCATTAAAGTTATAGCACTCAGAATGGTGTAAACTCTACTTTCATTATTATTAAAGTTAGACCACACATCATAGTGTGTACTCTACTTTTAATAGTATCATAGTTAGACCACTCATAATGGAGTGTACTCTACATTCAACAGTATTAAAGTTACACCATTCAGAATGGGGTTAACAATTCGTTCAACATTATTATGGTTACTCCGCTCATAAAGGTGTGTACTCTACTTTCAACATTATTATAGTTAGACCGTTAAAAATGGTGTGTACTCTACTTTCAACATTATTATAGTTACTATGCTCATAATGGTGTTTACTCTACTTTCAACATTATTATAGTTAGACCGTTAACAATGGTGTGTACTCTACTTTCAACATTATTATTGTCACACTGCTCATAATGGTGTGTACTCTTCTTACAGTGTTAAAGTTATATCATTTCAACAGTATAATAGCTACACCACTCAGAATGTACTCTACTGTCAACAGTAATATAATTACACCACTCATAATGGTGTTTACTCTTGTTTTCAAATTAATTATAGTTACACCACTAATAATGGTGTTAACTGCAAGTTAAATAGTATCATACCTTCGCCACTCGGAATGGTGTTTGCTCTGCTTTGTAACAGTATTAAAGTTACACCACTCATAGCTTTCAACAGAAGTATTATTACACTACTCATAATGGTGTTTACCATGCCTTCAACAGTATAAAAGCTTCACCACTCAGACTTGTTTTTACACTGCTTTCAACATAATTAAAGTTACAGAACTCAAAATGGTGTGACCAATGCTTTCAACAGTATTGTAGTTACACCACTCAGAATAATGTTTACTCAGTGTCAACAGTATTATATGGGTTTCAACAGTATTATAGCTACACCACTCAAAATGGTGAGTACTTTACTTTCAACAGTAGTATAGTTACAACAATCAGAATAGTGTTTACTCTGTTATCAACTGTATTGTAGTTACACCACTAGGACTGGTGTGTACTCGATTTCCAACATTATCATAGTTGCACCACTAAGAATGGTGTTTACTTTACTTTCAACAGTATAATAGCTTTACCACTCAGAATGGTGTATGCTCTGCATTCAGCAATATAAAAGTTACAATTCTAAGAATGGTATGTACTCTGCTTTCAACAGTAGTATTGTTACACAACTTAGAATAGGTTTACCATGCATTCAACAGTATTATGGTTACACCACTCAGAAAGGTGTTTACTACGCCTTCAACAGTAGAATAACTTCACCACTCAAAAATGTATTTACACTGTAAATGTGTGTACTCGGCTTTCAAAAGTATGATAGCTACATCACGTAGAATGGTGTAACATTAGTTATATACTTACATCATTCAAAATGGTGTTTACTCTGCCATAAACAGTGATATACTCACATCATTCAGAATGATGTTTACTCTGCCTTCAACAGTCTTATTGTACTGTCATGACGTCGGACGTCACAGTTAGTTTAAACAATCGCATCAGTTTGTGATTGATGAAGAATTGTATTGGTAAAAACTAAAAATATAAACAGAGTAACAACTTTACTAAAGCGTCCTACTATTGTAGCTAAACAAAATACAGGTAAATACACCTCAAATTGAACGAGCACATGTCCTGTCGTAACAAAGACTAATAATGGCAAATTTAAATATCATATATATGCAAAGTAACTTACATCGATGTGCTACATTAACGCCAAAACTTCGAGAAATAACGTTGCCGGCTTTTACATGTGCTCCATTGTGTAAATGGCGGACGATTGGCAAAGGGACGTAATTCAAACTTGAAGTATTCGTCCCAAGCGGGTGCGCTGTCAAGGTTCACTCTCAAGATAATTTCAATACTAGAATAAAGCGTAACAGTAGGCCACGAGAGTCCATGAAAGGATCAAGTTTCTGAATCCGGCTATCCTGAAATAGAAATATATTTTCTCTGATGCTCGCCAACTCTTCCCTGTAGATTTCCCGCTACTGATTTCAACAGTTATATACTTACATCACTCATAAAGATGTTTACTCTGCCTTCAACAGTATTACAATATATGGTTAAACCACTCAAAACGTTCTTTATTCTACATTCAACAGTACTATAGTTAAAACACTCAGAATGGTGTTTAGATTCCTTTCAACAGTTTTATAGTTATATGTATTGATTGATTCACCTACTCATATATTTCCTTGTTTTCGCACACCAGTACTTCACACAACGATGTTTCCAAGCAACTGGCTGCATTTCCACATAGACTTAGACCATTGGTGGAAGACGAATGACACATGCCGCATTGACTTTTGTCAAATATCGGAAAGAAAGTTGGCCGAGCCGGGATTCGAACTCTCAGCCCCTGGATTGATAGCCCGCGACGCTACCGACTGAGATACCGGGCTTCGGCTTTATAGTACAAAAATCAGAATAGTGTTTACACAACTAAGAATGGTGTGTTCTCGGCTTTCGTCAAATGTATAGCTACACCACTCATAATGGCGTTTGCTTTCAACTTTATCATAGTTATACCACTAAGAATGGTGTTTACTTTACTTTCAACAGTATAATAGCTTTACCACTCAGAATGATGTATGCTCTGCTTTCAGCAATATAAAAGTTTCATTTCTCAGAATAGTATGTACACTCTTTTCAACAGTATTATTGTTACACCATGTAGAATGGTGTTTACCATGCATTCAACAGTATTATAGTTACACCAATCAGAATGGTGTTTACTATTCCTTGAACAGTAATAAAGTTACACCACTCAGAATAGTGTTTATTCTACCTTCAACAGTAGTATAGTTACACCAGTCAGAGTAGCGTTTTTTCTACTTTCAAGAGTATTATAGTTACACCGCTCAAAATGTTTTTTACTATGCCTTCAACAGTAGAATAGCTACATCACTCAGAATGGTATTTAGTCCATTTTCAATTTTATTGTAGTTACACCACCAAGAATGGTGTGTACTTGGCTTTCAACAGTATGAAAGCTACATCACTAATTATGCTGTAACAACAGTGATATACTTACATCATTTAGAATGGTGTTTACTCTACCTTCAACAGTACTATACTCACATCATTCAGAATTGTGTTTACTCTACCTTCAACAGTATTATAGTTACCCCACTCAGAATGACGATTACACTGCCTTCAACAGTATTATAGTAGCATCCCTCAGAACGGTTTATACTCTGCTTTCAACAGTGTTAATGTTACTTCACTCAGAATGGTATTTAAACTATAGCTACACCACTGAGAATTGTGTTTATTTGCTTCAGAAGTTTTATAGTTACACCAATCAGAATGTTGTTGAGTCTACTTTTACAAGTATTTTAGTGACACCACTAAGAATATTGGTTCCTCCTTGTAACAGTATTATAGCTTTATCGCTTAGAACTTTGTTGACACTTCTTAACGGCAGCATTATACCTTCACCACTAATAATGATGTTAACCTCACTTTCAACAATTTTATAGTTACATCACTCAGAATGATGCATACCCTACTTCAACAATATCATACCTACATCATTCAGAATATTGCTTACTCTATGTCAACAGTATTATAGATATATCACTTAGAACGGTGTTTACATCTCTTTCAACAGCATCATAGCTATACCACTTAGAACGGCGTTTGCATCGCTTTCAACAGCATCATACCTACAAAACTCAAAATAGTGTTTACTCTGCTGTCAACAATTACATAATTGCACCACTAAGAATGGTGTTTACTCTGCTTTCACGAGTTTTAAAGTTGCAAACCTCAAAATGGTGATACTCAGCTTTCAACAATACTTCGCTTATCTATAACGAATGGTGTCTCGTCCATTTTGAATTATATCACGGCGAACGATGTTTACTCTCTTTTAAACAGCATCATGTTGATCACTTATAATGGTGTCTACTCTGCTTTCATCAGCACTGGTATGGTATTTCAATCTGGACGACTGACTACATAATTCGGACCCCTACATGTGCACACGAAAAGATGACAACATTGTTCATACGTGTCCATGTTGGACATTTCGAAACATTCGTCTACCATTGAAGATTCAATACAGTGTAGTATTCTGATATGTGTTGGACATATTCAAACACACATCTATCGTTGTATAATCAACCACTACATGTATACACGAACATATGTTAATATTGTTCATACATGTCTATATCCCATATCTGTAGGGCATATCCAATCATCCATCTACCGTAGTAGATTCAATGCAGTGTAGTATTCTGATATATTTAGAACATATCCCAACAACAGTCTACCGTTGTAGATTGCAAACAGTGGAGTGTTCTAATTTATGTTGGACAAATCCAAACATCCGTCTTCGGTTGTAGATTTAGTACAGTGGAGTATTCTGATGCTACGTAAACATATCATACGCTTCACATAACTTGTAGCTTTCCGTTTATGATGTATTCTCAGTAGTGATTACCTTATAACTATTCATTTTAACTGTGCTCTATTTAATGTCGTCAGGGCAGTAAACATTTAGTTCTGAGTAAATTGATCATTGCTCTTTTATTACCAAATTACGCCTTATGTTGGGGTTATTCAAAATATAATTAAATACACACATTTTACATATATCAAATCTAACACTTTCAATGACCTTATTTATTATGGAGACCAAAAGCCTTGATCGACATATCTGAATAATGTATTATTGTTGCACAATATATTTATCATTACTGAATTAAACAATATGTAGTATGTACTCAACAGATCAATACATTTTTAAAATTCCAATATCAAACATAAAATGTTATAATACCATATTGATCATTCAGTCATTCAGAATAAAATATCGGAATAAATTAAGTAGGTACTCAAAATATCAATAAATTTTCAAAAATCCAATATCCAATATAAAATGTTATGAGACCGTTTTGATCATTCAGTCATTCAGTAAGGAGATCTGAATAATTGACTATTGCTGCGCAATATATATTTTATTACTGAATTAAACACTATGTAGTAGGTACTCAAAATATCAATACATTTTCAAAATTCCAATATCAAATATAAAATGTTATAATCAGTCATTTAGTAAGCAGATCTGAATAATTGACTATTGCTCCACAATATATCTTTTAATATTCAAATAAACACTATTTAGTGTGTGCCCATGTTCAATTCACTTCTGTGTTATGTAATCAATTCCCCATACTGAGTGAAATGTGTTGTTTTGATCCTGAACATTCGCAATGCTACATACAATGTTATATGACCGTATTGATCATTCAGTCATGTAGTAAAGGGATCTGAATAAATGAATATTGCTTCACAATATATCTTACTAAATATATTACTAGATACTATGTTGTAGGTACTCAAAAGATCAGTATATTTACAAAATTCCAATATCGAATATAAAATGTTATAAGACCGTTAGTGATCACTTAGTCCGTAGCCATTGGTAAGGAGTCCTGAATAAATTGTCCATTGCTTAAAACAAATCGTTCATGTACTTAATTAAACACTTTCTTGTGGGTACTCAAAACAATCACCTTACTCACTAAGACGAGTCTTTTGATAATGGGGAACATTTGCAATTAACCTAGGACTCAGGAATACATCAGTCGAACCACTGCACTAGTGTTAAGGTCGAATTGGAACCGTCATGAATGTGTGTATAACCCACGATGTACACCAATCCACGAACTCTTACCATGTATATCTATTTCCAGAGCAGTGAACCTTATGATGTATGTACTAATTTGTATAACCTACCATGTACACCAATCCACGATCTCTTACCATGTCTATATATTTCCAGAGCAGTGGACCTTATGAAGTATGCACTAGTTTGTATAACGTACCATGTACACCAATCCACGATCTCTTACTATGTCTATCTATTCCCAGAGCAGTGAACCTTATGATGTATGTACTAATTTGTATAACCCACCATTTACAACAATCCACGATCTCTTACAATGTCTATGTATTTCCAGAGCAGTGAACCTTATGAAGTATGCACTAGTTTGTATAACCTACCATGTACACCAATCCACGATCTCTTACCATGTCTATCTATTCCCAGAGCAGTGAACCTTATGATGTATGTACTAATTTGTATAACCCACCATGTACACCAATCCACGATCTCTTACAATGTCTATCTATTTCCAGAGCAGTGGACCTTATGATGTATGCACTAGTTTGTATAACCCACCATTTACACCAATCTACGCACTCTTACCATTTCCATCTATTTCGATATCAGTGGACCTTATGATGTATTTACTAGTTCTCGGTCACTTGAATATTATGTCCCGCAACATCAAGTTTGGATATCAAATACGGATTTAAACATATCAAATACAAGCCTTATTTGTAACTCTAGGCGACTCATGATTAGTTTGACGTGTCTGTTTATAAAGGAGGTAAAATCGATTAAGCCCAAATCTAACTGAACGACATGTAAAACAAATTGTAACCCTTTCAATGCGGAATTTCTCAAATTGAATTATCCACCTTTGCGTTTGGAAGAAACTATTGCCAATTCTAGGAATATCAAGATGAAATTGTTGAGTTGAGCCAACGGTAGAGAGTTTAGTCAGACCACTAGACTGACTCTCTACTGGTGGCTAAGGTTTCACAAAATCGGTTTCAGAGTCAAAGGAATAACACAATTTGTCTTGAAATCGAACCAATTTTAACCTACCTGCGTTTTTGTGTAAATATGTGGGTGTATAAAGTGACATTCTTGAAATCGAACTGTTTCCACGCTTCTATTTTTCTTAAATGAAGATTCGGTTTAAAAGGAAGTAAACACATTTCAAGGGATGTTACTTTGAGTGACTTAAAATACATGGGTTAAGTAAGAAGTTGCACCTGTAATAAACCCTCTCCCATAGCATACACTTTCTAACGCCTTTGCAGCAGACGACTTTTTGAAAACATTTTAGCAAAAGGATATTTTTTCTCAAAATGTTTTCAACATAAATTAAACTCTTATTTGCGGAGAATTTTCACATTATTGCCCAATATTTTATTTGGTCTGCTGCAGATATCTATCTCTCTCTCTCTGTCTCTATCTCTCTATCTCTCTCTGTCTCTCTCTCTGTCTCACTCTCTGTCTCTATCTGTCTCTGTCTCTCTGTCTCTGTCTCTGTCTCTGTCTCTGTCTCTCTCTGTCTCTCTCCCTAGTTATCGTATTTGCCTTGTTTAGATATCGCTTTATTCTTAGCATAAATGTTTAATCTGCTTTCAATAGTTTTATGTTCACACCACTTAGCATTGTGTCAGTGATTTGATTATAAGTTATTTACGAGTCCTACCGTCCTTAGCAAATAAACTAAAAGTCATTATCTGGTTAAGCATATATTCAACTTTAAAATATGTCCAAGATTTTAAATCCACGAAATAACGATGACAGGTACAAACAAATCGGCTTGCCCTTGATAAAGTACTTCCAATACAATTATTACATAATTTACGGAACTATATTTGTGACGAGTCAAACCATCCTTTCCTAACATTTCTGTCATTTTCCTTTTGGGAATTTATTCATCATTTGCGTGACGATAATAGAATGACATCATATTATAGAAATTTAGATTTGTAACATCCGGTTAGTCAGTAAAACCTTATCAGTTTTTATTTGAACTCAATTTTAAAATAGACGACGATTGTTATTGTACGAAAAAAAACCATGAATGGGTTTTTTCGCTTATAGTTAACGGGCGTGAGATTTTTTTTTTTTTTTATTTTTTTTTTCAATAACCCATGAAGCTTTCTGAAGTGAAACTGAAAAAAATCCATAGGGGCCACCATTTTGGATATGTATAAAAAGCAGACGTAAAACACAGATTGAAAATTATTGTCGGCTTTTTAATCATTTTTTTTAAAATCGGTATTTTGGGTATGTATAAAATGAGCAGAAAAACACGGATTGAAAATTATTGTCGTCTTTTTAATCAATTTTTTTAAAATCGATATTTAAGATCATAAAAGTGCTGGAATTAACATTTGTACGAAAAGTTAAAAATAAATGGAAATCTATAAGAAATATGTCAAAAAACGACAGCATTAGCCTTCTACGCCCGAAACTAAATTTTGACTGTATCGTAGCCAAAGAAGGACGTGACGTCATTTCCGTTACACTTCATCTTGGCGTAACGTCAATGGAGCGACGTCGTTTCCCGCAAAAAAGTGGTACATGAAGACCCCAAATTCCTATACATGAGCTATTGACTCAATCATTCAAAGTATAATTATTTATCAAACATTGTGGCAAAAGGATAACTTTCTCATAAGGAGCAATTGTTCTTGTTGCGACAATCTTTTCCTAAATCATAGGCCTCAGAAACCGTCTCTAATAGGGAAAGGGTTTAGCAGAAATGTGACCCCTTACATAATTTGTTCCAGTCATATTGACTGCTTGAAAAAGGCAGTCGCCAGGTGGCATCAGAAAAGGGCTGATCTATTTGCTTCTTTACCATAATGCAGGTGATCGATTAAGGATCACCTTGGCCCTCATGTTTTAACCTCGTTCAATATAAATGTATTCCTTGATTTTCTAAAAGTCTTTACTTTATTATTTTCTGTTCGTAATAATAGACGACAGCAATACTTGATAATGCAAGAAACATGACATTAACATTATTATTGTCTAGTCAATTACTTATAAATCCTTTTTTATGGCCAAAGTATGCTCTTTAATTTTTGTTTATAATTATCTTGCGTTTTTTTCGTAAATAGGTAGCACCTATAGATATATTACGAAAAAAAAACATAAATGGTTTTTTTCGCTTATAGGTAACAGGTGTGAGATATTTTTTTTTTTTTCAATAACCCATGAAGCTTTCTGAAATGAAACTGGAAAAATCCATGGGGGCCGCCATTTTGGATATGTATAAAAAGCAGACGTAAAACACAGATTGAAAATTATTGTTGGCTTCTTTTTTTTTTAAATCGGTATTTTGGGTATGTATAAAATGAGCAGAAAAACACGTATTGAAAATTATTGTCGTCTTTTTAATCATTTTTTTTTAAATCGATGTTTAAGATTTTTTAAGTGCTGTGTTATGTGGGAATTAACATGTGTACGAAAAGTTAAAAATAAATGGAAATCTGTAAGAAATATGTTTTCCCGTTCGTCAAAAAAACGACAGCATTAGCCTTCTACGCCCGAAACTAAATTTTGACTGTATCGTAGCGAAAGAAGGACGTGATGTCATTTCCGTTACACTTCATATTGGCGTAACGTCAAAGGAGCGACGTCGTTTCCCGCAAAAAAGTGGTATCAACATGAAAAAACCCAAATTCCTATACATGAGCTATTGACTCACTCATTCAAAGTATAATTATTCATCAAACATTGTTGCAAAAGGATAACTTTCTCATAAGAAGCAATTGTTCTTGTGGCGACAATCTTTTCCTAAATCGTCTGTTGCATAGGCCTCAGAAACCGTCTCTAATAGGGAAAGGGTTTAGCAGAAATGTGACCCCTTACATAATTTGTTCCAGCCATATTGACTGGTTGAAAAAGGCAGTCGACAGATGGCATCAGAAAAGGGCTGATCTATTTGCTTCTTTGCCATAATGCAGGTGATCGATTAAGGATCATCTTGGCCCTCATGTTTTAACCTCGTTCATTATAAATGTATTCCTTGATTTTCTGAAAGTCTTTACTTTATTATTTTCTGTTCAAATAATAGACAACAGCAATACGAATTCCAAATATGTTTTAATAATGCAAGAAACATGATATTAACATTATTATTGTCTAGTCAATTACTTATAAATCCTTTTGTATGGCCAGAGTATGCTCTTTAATTTTTGTTTATAATTATCTTGCGTTTTTTTTCGTAAATAGGTAGCACCTATAGATATATTACGCAGATTATCACATATCAAATTACTTGTGTTCGTTCCTTTATCGAATACGTATTATCATATTTAATTATTTCCTCTAGAAGTATTTTGTTTTCCGATATTTTCATTTCATCCAATCAAAACGTAGGAGTATCGTGACTGCATCGAAAAAATCCACTTTTGACACAATTTTTTAATACATGGTATAACAACGCTCATACACATTATCTATTGACGGATAAAAATGTTGATTTGTTTACCCGTATAACCCATAATGGTGTATACTCTACATTCAACAACATTAAAGTTATATTACACAGAATGATGTACACTCTACTTTCTACAGTAATATAGTTATAGAACCCATAATTATGTATACTCTACTTCAACAGTATGATATTTATCTCAAGACAAAATGTGTTTTAATCCGCTTTCGACAATATCTCTTTTTTTAATGACAAATGGTGTATACTCTGCTTGCAACAGTATTATAATTAAACCACCCAGAATTATGTTTAATCTGCTTCAACAATATTATGATTACACCCTTCAGAATGGTGTTTACTCTACCTTCAACAGTTTTATAGTTAAACCACTCGAAATTATGTTTACTCTGCTTCAACAATATCATAATTACACCCTTCAGCATGGTGTTTATTTAATTTTCAACATATCATATTTACACCACTCGGAATGGTAGCTACTCTATTTTCAACATTATTATATTTACACCACTCAGAAGTGTGTAGTCTGCTTTCAACATTTAAATATTATAATAACACCAATAACACCACTCAGAATGCTGTTTACTCTGGTTTCAACAGTATTATAGAACTGTTACATCACTCAGAATGGTTTTTAATCTGCCTTCAATAGTATTATAGTTTCACCACTCATAATTATTTTACGCTACCATAAATAATATTATAGTTACACAACTCATAATGGTTTAACACCACTCAGAATAGTGTTTATACTGGTTTCAACAGTTGTATAGTTACACCACTAATACGAAAAAAAACCATGAATGGGTTTTTTCGCTTATGGTTAACGGGTGTGAGAATTTTTTTTTTTTTTTTTTTTCTTTTCAATAACCCATGAAGCTTTCTGAAATGAAACTGGCCAAATCCATGGGGGCCGCCATGTTGGGTATGTATAAAATGAGCCGAGAAACACGGATTGAAAAAAAATTATTGTCGTCTTTTTAATATTTTTTTTTAAATCGATAGTTTGGGTATGTATAAAATGACACGAAAACACGGATTTTTTAAATTATTGTCGTCTCTTTAACATTTTTTTTTTTAAATCGATATTTATTAAAGTGCTGTGTTTTGGGGGGAATTAACATTAAAAAATAAATGGAACTCTGTAAGAAATATGTTTTCCCGTTCGTCAAAAAAACGACAGCATTAGACTTCTACGCCTGAACCTAAATGTTGACTGTATCGTAGCCAAAGAAGGACGTGACGTCATTTCCGTAACACTTCATCTTGGCGTAACGTCAATGGAGCGACGTCGTTTCCCGCAAAAAAGTGGTATCAACATGAAATACCCCAAATTCCTATACATGAGTTATTTATCAAACATTGTGGCAAAAGGATAACTTTCTCATAAGGAGCAATTGTTCTTTTAGCGATAATCTTTCCATAAATCGTCTGTTGCAAAGGCCTCAGAAACCGTCTCTAATAGGGAAAGGGTTAAGCAGAAATGTGACCCCTTACATCATTTGTTCCAGTCATATTGACTGGATGAAAAAGGCAGTTGCCAGGTGGCATCAGCAAAGAGCTGATCTTTTTGCTTCTTTACCATAATGCAGGTGATCGATTTAGGATCATCTTGGCCATCATGTTTTAACCTCGTTCATTATAAATGTATTCCTTGATGTTCTGAAAGTCTTTACTTTATTATTTTCTATTCGTAATAATAGACGACAGCAATACGAATTCCAAATATTTTTTGATAATGCACGAAACATGACATTAACATTATTATTGTCTAGTCAATTACTTATAAATCCTTTTTTATGGCCAAAGTATGCTCTTTAATTTTTGATTATAATTATCTTGCGTTTTTTTCGTAAATAGGTAGTACCTATAGATATATTATGGTGTTTATGCTGGTTTCAACAGTTTTATAGTTACAGTATAAAGTCACAAATGGGGTTTACTCTGTTTTCAACTTTATTATAGCTACATCATTAATAATGGTGTTTACTTTACTTTCAAAAGTATTATAGCTTCACCAATTAATCTCAGGAAGGTTTATGCTCTGCTTTCAACAGTATTATTGTTACACCATTCAGAATGATATTTACTATGCCTTCGACTGTATAATAGCTTCACCACTCAGAATGATATTTACACTGCTTTCAACAGTATTATAGTTACACCTCTCAGAACAATGTTTACTCTGTGTTCACAACAGTTGTAATGTTACACCACTCATAATGGTGTAAACTGTGCTTCAGCAGTATCAATGTTACACCACTTAGAATAGTTTGTACTCTACTTTTAACAGTATTAAAGCGACTGAACTCCAGATCCCCGACTGTCGAAAAAAAATAAAATTTCCAATTTTAAGAAAATAAGTGTTATTTTTGTATTTGGGGCATTAAAATATGATAACTGACATATTACATACCCCTATAATCGGTGAGATTTTCTTGTTTTCGATACTTTTTCTATCGCAATTCTACCCTGTCAGTAACGGGGTAAGTATTTTTAAATAGGAAACCCCTTCATCGGGACAATTGAAAACGACTCAAGTTCACTTTATTGATAAAAAAAGATACATTTTTAACCCTGGTTTTACTTAGATAACATAAAGAATAACATTTAGGGCGAATTCAATTTTTTTTTTCGTGCCATCTGGATTTCAGTCGCTTTAATGTTAAACCACTAATGGTGTTAACTCTGATTTCTACAGTATTATAGTAACACCACTCATAATGGTATTTATTCTGTTTTCAAAAGTTATATACTTACATGTATCATTCAGAATGGTGTTTACTCTGCCTTCAACAGTCTTAGTGTACTGTCATGACTCCGGACTTCACAGTAAGTTTAACCAAACGCATCAGTTTGAGATTGATGAATTGTATTGGTAAAAGCTGAAAATATAAACAGAATAACAACCTTACTAAACCGTCCTACTGTTCTAGCTAAACAAAATACAAGCAGGCGCGTAGCTGGGTCGATTTGTGGACTACGCACTATTCTAAGGGGGTCCGGGGGCATGCTCCCCCGTGGAAAAAAAATCGTCTACATGTATATGGGCTCAGGTGACTTCTGGCGTATAATTCACAATATCTAAATGAGCCTACTTGATACACTTATGTATGGCATATATACACAAAATACCCTTAAAACATTTGCAGCATTCAAAATATATTTTTTCTAACATTGACTGGCACTTCAACAAAAGTGATACCTCGAAGACTCGAACTCGAAGGGCCAACAGTTAATAGTTTGGCCTATCAGTAGTTCTATGTATTCAATTTTGGACGTTATGACGGCGAGAAGCAGTTTATCCTAAAAATAAACATGTAGTATATTAAGAGTTATCGAAATGAAAATGCATAAGTAATCAAACCATTGCTCAATAGCCACGAGACGAATGATGAAACCGAACTGAGTGATCGCAGTTCATATGCCCCGGCTTTGGCTCCACCATAGTTTGGGAAGAGGCCATCTAAGCTGTCAACGACCGTCGTAAACGAGCATTTGAAAGTGTTAAGTGCGACTGTAGTTTAGTCTGATTTTCCATGTGTTTTATTCTTACTTAGTTTCATGAAAACGCAACAACCGTTTGCCCGAGTAGAAAAAAACAGAAACGCCACTTCTTGAACGGTGTTTATCATGTTTCTGGCAAGTGGCTCCTCGGACGCATGAGTAAGCAAGATTTAGACAGTGAGCTTTGCAGTGGTTGTACTATCTGCCGAACTCGCTCAAACAACACGGAACTTTCCGGTCATGTTGGATGCTCTATCGTAGCCTTACCGACTTGGTTGTATGGTCAAAGTACCTCAAACAGAGCGCCACTTGCTCCATAGTAGACGCGTCAGTGGCTTCGTCTGTCATAAACCCAAGGAACGGAACACTATTGCATTTGCGCACAATTTCCTCTCTGATTTGAGCCCCGCATATCGTGATTATTTAATTTTGTATATCTGTTGAAGTGTATCGCGTCACTGTTCTTCAAATGATCACGCAGCATAGGGTTATATTTGGCTTGGTATTCTTAAAGTGCTTTAGAGTTACTATGTGTATCCTCATGACCACGTATAGATAGATTGTGTTTACAACAAAGGATATAATTGTATCAATTATGCCTTGTAATACATGTATGTTCTTGCTAACCAGGACATCATTGGCATAGGAAACTGATTGGGCAATGCTTTTCTCAATTCCAGACATAACTGCAGTCAAATGTTCAGCCGCTTCAAGCGAATGCGCATGTGTCTTGCCATAATGTGAGCGGTGATGACCTTGCAAAGATTGCTTGGGTCGGTTGATTGATGCAGGTTGCGCCACTAGCGATCACTTCTCTGATCCAAAAAAATGGCACGGACCACAATTCGCTCCACCAATAAACTTCGAATATCTTACTCCCATGTACAATATGAAAATACTATATGACTGTTTACAAACTACATAGGACATCTTATATTATCAATAAATATAGATTATCCATGTGACATTTTGTTCATATCTGAATTGTACTGATATGCCGTTTTCACCCTTACCCCCCTTAGGGTCCAGTTTTTATTGCATTTTTCGCATTTGTTTCATTTTCATTTTTGGAACTCTCAAAATATTTCTTACGCACGTACGCAAGCCTAGCTACGCGCCTGACAAGTAAATACACTTCATATTGAACGTGCACATATCCTGTAGTAAATAATTATGACAAATTTACAGATCATATATGCAACATAACTTACAACGATGTGCTACATGAACGCCAAATCTTCGAGAAATAACGTTTCGGGCTTTTACATGTGATCCATTGTGTAAATGGCGGACAATTGGCAAAGGGAAGTAATTCAATCTCAAAGTATTCGTCCAAATCGGGTTCGCAGTCACGGTTCATCCAAGTTATTTTCGCTACTAGATTAAAGCGTAACAGCAGGCCACCAGGGTCCACGTAAGGACCAAGTTTCTAAATCTGGCTATCCTGAAAGAGAAATCTATTCTTCTGATGCTCTCCAAATATTTCATGTAGATCTCCTGCTTCTGCTTTAAACAGTAATATACTTAATCATTCATAATGGTGATTACTCTTCCTGCATCATTATTATATTTACACAAATCAGAATGGTGTAAACTCTACCTTCAACGATTTAAAAGTTAAACCACTCAGAATGGATTTAACTCTGCTTTCTACAGTATTATAGTTACACCACTCAGAGAGATGTGTACTCTGCCTTCAACAGTATAATAGTTAGACCACTCATAACGGATTTAACTCTTCTTTCTTTAGTAGTATATTTACACCCTTCAGAATGGTATATACTCTGCCTTCAACAGTATGATAGCTACATTACTCAGAATGGTGTTAACTCTGCTTTCTACAGTGGTATAGTTACACCCTTCAGAATGGTGTTATGTCTGCCTTCAACAGTTTAATAGTTACACCAATCAAAATGTAGTTAACTCTGCTTTCTACAGTGGTATAGTTAAAACCCTTCTTAATGGTGTTAACTCTGCATTAAACAGTATAATAGCTACATCACTCAGAATGGATTTAACTCTGCTTTCTAAAGTATTATAGTAACACCACTCAGAATGGATTTAACTTTACCTTCAACAGTATAATAGTTACACCACTCAGAATGTATTTAACTCTGCCATCTACAGTTTTATAGCTATATCACTTAGAATGGTGTTTACAGTTCTTACAACAGTATTATAGCTATATCACTTAGAACGATGTTTACGTCGCTTACAATTGTGGTATAGCTATATCACTTAGAACAGTGTTAATACTTCTTACAACAGTATTATACCTACACTTCTCAGAATGGTGTTTACTCTGCTGTCAACAGTATCATAGCTATATCAATTAGAACAGTGTTTACACTTCTTCAAACAGTACAAACGCTATACCACTTAGCACTGTGTTTACACTTCTTACAGCAGTATTATAGCTATATCACTTAGAACGGTGTTTACATCGCTTACAACAGTTGTATAGCTATATCACTTAGAACAGTGTTAATACTTCTTACAACAGTATTATAGCTATATCACTTAGAACTGTGTTTACCCTTCTTACAACAGTATTATAGCTATATTACTTAGAACTGTGTTTACCCTTCTTAGAACAGTATTATAGCTATATCACTTAGAACGGTGTTTACATCGCTTACAACTGTTGTATAGCTATATCACTTAGAACATTGTATCGCTCAAAGGAGAAAACGGGGGAGAGTGTAGTGAGGGTGTGTTCCCGGAACGTCGACTCGATTTAATCCCTAGCTGGTCGGTAGAGCGGATCGAGGGGACCATTAGAGGGTAATTATGTGACAGATATTATAAATAAGACTGATGCAGATTTTCCTAAGAACGCGAAATTTAAATTTTATTTATACATAAACAAGAAATATATACATGCGAAATTTAAAACATTTGAGAAAACTTAATTTGTTTTAAATCGCTTTTTTATTTTTGATCTTTGTCAGCACTATTAGGTAACATTTTAGAAAACAGCATATAAATTATAATCACACGAACACACTAAGATGTAGAATCCGTATAAGCCATCAACTCAAGAACACCAGTTTCATACCTCTCTTTCAGGATACTTAATCTACAATCAATAGTCTGGTAGCGCTTTGCACGAAGGCGAGTTGTTCCACTGACAGCTCTCTTTATTAACCCAATATCATTTGCGTTCTGAATGTCTTTGAACATCTGGATGTCTGTAAGCAAGTTTGGGTGGGAGTGTTGTGTTGTGCCAGCCTTCGATGTTGTTCGTGGCTCCGTGTGCCAAAGTGGTTCCACATCGGTCTGTCGCTCTCTACCAATTGTTCGGTAACGTCTCTGAGTTTGGTCAGCTCTTCTCTAAAAATTGTGGGAATTGGTCTAATTTCTTCTGCGCAGCGCCGATATATCTTGCTCATGATCTGTTTGGCAACGACGTTGTAGTGGTCTGCTGGGTGGGTATGACTTTGTCTCCCGAATCCTGTCGGTATGTCGTTGAATGTAGACAGGAAAGCTCGTTCGACACATCTTGTCTTCTCTTCTACGGTTTACGCGATAAATGTATCCGTTAAATGTCAAGTTATGACCCCCTTTTCTGTTGACGATGTACTGAACGATCAGCTGTGCGTTTGCCATGATTGAATATGACTAAGTGAGTGACTAAGTGAGTGTTGGATTTATACGTAAGTTATTCGTATGTTTCTAACGAGTTGAACTAGATTAACATCAATTAAGTAACATAACACTTTATTTTTGTTTTAAAGAAAAAAGATCAAAAGGTACAGTTTTTAGTTAATTTGTTCAACAGAGACATTGACAGTTTGAACTTAATTACTTACGACTAGAAAACAATACCTTAACGATTAAAAGAAAACAACTTAATTGTAACATGGATTTAAATTGTAATTATTCTGATCAATTACCGTCTATCCTTCAGATAAATTCACAGTATGAACAGTATGAACTAAATTATTAATGTTAAAAAGTTATTCTTTATTAAAATGCATTTAATGCATGCATCCTTAAAATCAAATAAATTGATTTATGGTATGTATAGTTCTATACCCCTTTAGGTACCCCCTAATCCCGGATTAGTGAAAGGTGTTAAGCGGAACGAGTCGACGTTCCGGGAACAAACCGTAGTGAGATCGGCTGTAGTCGTGTTGGTCCGGAAGACCGAGTGACGTCACCGCGAAATGCGCGCACTGGGCACGATAGGTCTCCTCGGTCATTCGATAACTGGAACCGAAAGCGAACGGCCGATACACAATATTACAGTGCAAGATATCAAGATACAAGGTATCTATATTATAGAACTTAGCTTGCTCACTATTTACGCTACCTAGTGAGCACTTCAAGAGCAAGACGGAGAAAAATTTAGCAAAGGAGAGAGAGTTCAATGTCGAATATTACCTTTAGAGCTGTCACAACTGGGTAGAGGAAAGAAATGGAGAGACCTTATATAGTACATAAAGAGTTGTGTATACACATGAATAATACAAAACACTTGTCGTAGTTTAACCTGTTGACACACTGATAAACAAGGCATGTGTAAATGTAACTAATAGAACCGTCATAAGAAAAAGCAATAACATACACATGTTATTATTATGTACGGTTTCTTAAACAAATCATTTCCGTTAAGATAACGGTAACATATAAAATAATAATTTATAGATGCTATGCTTTATTTTCATCTTAATTTATTTTCATTTTGTATTTTTTATTTTAAAAATTAGTTGATTTGAGTAATAACACGTTCTGATATAGAGTTTGCTTTGGGATGAATTGACCATGTTCCGTCCTCGAAATTTGCAGTGGTTTAAATATAAAGGCAGCTTAATCGAGGAATAAATAACATGCCTACTGACCTATAACGTTATTTATTTTTGCAACTAAGTCTAACTTAGAATAATTCCACATTTCTCTCAACGCTCTTGACTAATTTGATTTGTGAAACATCGTCTGTCAACCTTTTGCAAATCGTTTCCCTTAACGAAAATTCCATCTTAACACTTCTCGTAGCACATGTGTAATTTTTAGATAGATCATAGTACATTCAATTCCAATGGTGTGTTCTAAGAATGTCTTTATTTTCCTTTATTCGAAAGAAATTCAGACGCGTAATTTCACATGTCATCGACCGAACCACCTGTCATAACAAAACAACAACAATTTATGTGGAAAAAAGTGTTCATGTTGTGCCGCTGTCGTTGTATACACATTTTTTCCAAAAAGTTAAAGTTTACTCTGCATTTATTTTGTTAGATATTTTTATTTCTATTACCAATTATCTCATCGCATACGGAATCGAAAATGAATTTGTATTATAAAGTCTTTGGTTATACGGAATCCTTTTTTGTTTTTATATTTTAAAACAGAAAAACGGAAAAAATAAATGACAGTATATACACGGACCTATTACGTTTACATCATACAGGTGGTATTAACTCGGCTTTCAACAATAATATAGTTACATAACCCGTAAGGATCTCTTCTCTGCTTTCAACAGTATTATAGTTACATCACTCAGCATGGTATTTACTCTGCTTTTAACATGCATAAAGTTACATAACCCATAATGGTCTTTACTCTGCTTTCAATATAATTATAGTTACAACAACCATAACGGTTTTTACTCTGATTTTAACATAATTATAGTTACATCACCCATAATGGTCTTTACTCTGCTTTCAACAGAATAATAGTTACATCACCCATAATGGTATTTACTCTGCTTTCAACATAAGTAAAGTATTACCCATAATGGTCTTTACTCTGCTTTCAACAGTATTAGAGTTTACCACTTAAAATGAAAATGGTATAAACTATACTTTCAACAGTTTCATAATTGCACCACTCAGAATGATGGATATTATTCTATCAACAGTATCATAGCTACATAACTCATAATCTTGTTTACTCTGCTTTCAACAGTATAATAGTTACACCACTCAGAATGATGTATATTCTGCTTTCAACAGTATCACAGCTACATAACTCATACTTTTGTTTACTCTGCTTTTAATAGTATTACAGTTACATTACTCAGAATGGTGTTTATTATATTTACACCAAGTATAAAGGCATACACTCTACTTCAACAGTACTACAGTTATATCTTTTAGAATGTTGTTTACTCTGCTTTCAACAGTGTTATAGTTACACCCCTCAGAATGATGTTTCCTCTACTTCAACAGTATGCTATTTAGCTCAAGCCGAACTGTTTTTAGTCGACTTTCCACAATATTTCAATTATACATGTACATTCCGAATGGTGTTTACGCTTCTTCTCTTATATTATTATAGTAACAATACTTAGAATGATGTTTACTTTCACCCATAATGATATTTACTCTGCTTTCAACAGAATTATAATTACATAAGCCATAATGGTCTTTACTCTGCTTTCAACAGTAGTATAGTTACAACACCCATACTGGTGAATACTCGGCTTTCAACAGTAGTGCAGTTATATCACGCATACTGGTGTCAGCTCTTCTTTCAACATAATTATAGTTACATTACCCATAACGGTATTAACTCTGCTTTCAACATAATTATAGTTACATTACCCATAACGGTATTAACTCTGCTTTCAACAATAATATAGTTACATAACCCGTAAGGATCTCTTCTCTGCTTTCAACAGTATTATAGTTACATCACTCAGCATGGTATTTACTCTGCTTTCAACATAAGTATAGTTACATTACCCATAACGATCTGTACTCTGCTTACAACATAATTATAGTTACATAACCCATAACGGTCTTTACTCTGCTTTCAACATAATTATAGTTACATCTCTCATAATGGTATTTACTCTGCTTTCAACAGAATTATAGTTACATCACCATAACGGTCTTTACTCTGCTTTCAACATAAGTAAAATATCACCCATAATGGTCTTTACTCTGCTTTTAACAGTATTAGAGTTTTACCACTAAACATGAAAATGGTATAAACTATACTTTCAACGGTTTCATAATTGCACCACTCAGAATGATGGATATTATTCTATCAACAGTATCATAGCTACATAACTCATAATCTTGTTTACTCTGCTTTCAACAGTATTATAGTTACACCACTCAGAATGATGTATATTCTACTTTCAACAGTATCATAGCTACATAACTCATACTTTTGTTTACTCTGCTTTTAATAGTATTACAGTTACATTACTCAGAATGGTGTTTATTATATTTACACCAATTATAAAGGCATACACTCTACTTCAACAGTACTACAGTTATATCTTTTAGAATGTTGTTTTCTCTGCTTTCAACAGTGTTATAGTTACACCCCTCAGAATGATGTTTACTCTACTTCAACAGTATGCTATTTAGCTCAAGCCGAACTTTTTTTAGTCGACTTTCCACAATATTTTAATTATACATGTACATGACGAATGGTGTTTACGCTTCTTTTCTTATAGTATTATAGTAACAATACTTAGAATGATGTTTACTTTCAACAGTTGTATAGTTACAAAACTCAGAATGATGTTTTCTTTAAAAGTTTTACTCTGCTTCAACAGTATTATAATTACACCACTCAGAATGGTGTTTATTCCGCTGTCTACAGTATTATAATTATACAAATCAGAAGGGTGTTTACTCTGCTTTTTAACATTATTATAGTCACACCACTAAGAAAGGAGTCTATTCTGCTTTCAACAGCACTGGTATTTCACTCTGGATGCCTAACAACAAAGTTCGAACCACTGAACTCGAAAATATGTTAATAAGTGCTCATTATTGACTTATCAATTATTCATTTCCTCAACTAACATCATTAGCTCAGTAAAAAAAGGCAGTCATGAGTCAATTGACCATTGCTACCGAATATGGTATTACTAAGTTAAACCTTATGATGTCTTACTCAATTTTTCAATCAACTATAAAAGGACATGAGATCTTGGTGAGGAGTCCTGAGTTATTGATCATTGCTCGTGAATGTATAAATAATTACTTAATGTAACACTATGTTGTGGGCAATCGAAAGATCAGCAAGTTCACATATCTAGCCTTAATGACTGTATATATTCTGCTGTTCCGAGGCACTTATAAGGATTCCTGAATGAAATGATAACTGCTCTAAAATATATATTTTATTTCTGCATTAAATACTATCCTGTTGGTACTCAATATAGTCGTCTTATTCACTGAGACCAATATGTTTACTATCAAGAAAAAGACATAATCGATGACTCGTGAATACATCATTTGAATCCCTACACTAGTAAAGGGGTCGATTACGAACCGTCCTGATTGTGTGTATCAACCACTCTCACCATTAGCCCCAATCCATACACGCGTAAAATGGTACCATGTCTACCTATTGTCGAGTGCGGTGAATTGGATGATGAATACACGTGTTGACGGTCAAATAATTAAAAACCATCAACATCAAGTGTTGAGGCCTTTTGCAGATTTAAGAACATAAATTAGAACTCTTATATTGATACGTCTCGCCTGTGCAGGGTGCTAGCCTGCGCCAAGTCAAATCATTGTTATCAGCATGGTAAAACATTGCGGAAACAGTTGTATCACTCAATGCGAGGGATAGGAACTGTCACCCCATTGATTTACAGCGATCATCTTAAGTCGTGAATCTTAAAGGGTACAATACAATAAGTGTATTAGCGATAAGTACCATATATGTGTCATAAGGAACAGTTTGGGGAAAGTAGGTGATATCTGTTTGATAGCTAGTGCTTTTTCCACCCTGTTTACAGTTTGCCTGTTTGCCAGTCATCGGAATGCTATTGTGCGAGTTGTTTTATTTGTGTAATCGTATTTATTATCATGTTATTGTTAATGGTACTCACCAGTTGTTGCGACAGACCGTGGAATACCCCACGTGTGCATCCTTTAGTCGTTGTTGTATTTGACAGACACCACATTTCTAATGTGCAGATGACCCAGTTTGATTCACGGGCCATCTGACATATACAGTTACATCATGTCTGTCGATATATGTCTCCAAGGTAGGCAACTTATCATTGATTGTTTACTGTATCCAGTTCCAACGTTGTTTACTTGGATATTGGCGAAATGAGGTCGAGTCACATGCATCCGCGAATTCCCATTACGTTCATGTTAATTCTAGTCGCGTTCTTGGGAAAACTATCTAGTATGAGCTAACGGTTAAATTCAATCTAAACAATACCTTTTACCAGCCAGTGAAGTCTGATTTTGTTCTTCCTTAGCGATGGAATTTCGAAAACATCTTCCACGCTTTATTGTTTACACTTCAGCAAGCTGTTTACGGTGCATTGTGGGAATGTTTCTGCTGAGTCATCGACCCAGAACACTACCTCGCTATATCATCGGAAAACTGTACTATCTTATCTTCAACTGGTACATAGTTAATTTGTTTATGCTTGAGTTTCGTAAAGTAAGAGAAACCCTTTTCATTTAGAGTGGACACCTTTTTGGGACCTTTTTTGCTCTGTAGACAGAATATTGCTCACTTGTGACCGATTGGGTCACAATGGACATTTTCTGGTCACAGATGTGACCGACGAGCCGTTGTGACCAGGCTCGCGACCTTTGTGACCCGCTAACGGTCACAATCGCTGTGCGGCTATAAAGGGACGTGAACTTTGGTCACAAAACACTCTCATTCGAACACGAGTCAAGGTTAGATAGATCCACGTCCACTGCATTACAATTTCAATTGTAGCATAGAGTCCAGTTTTATTCTCTCTAAGTTTAGAGATTCATTATCAATTAAGTAGTCTACACATGCCGTATATTTCATACGTCTGAGCTGATTGTTAGAGGTACTAAGCATCATTGACAGTCGTATTATAAATGGTATTCCACGGTCGCGCAGTTGTTATTATCGACTTTATGAGAAAGGGTTCAATCCAAGGGAAGTAACTACAGTCTGGTGTTAGGACGATACATGCACAGTTACTCCCCTTTGTTCTCCCTTTTCCACGTTCTTAAGCAGAATTAAAGGAAAACTGAAATGTCTATCTTTGCCTCTCATTTTATTTCGATCCACCGAGTGGCTTAAACCTATCAACCCTACCAACAGACAGGCCAGACGGGTGGCACGTAACATACACTTTTTCGTGGTGACAGATGTGGGATTTGTCTTTTTCTGACAGATCCAGTGATACGATCCCACAGCCGAAGACGATCTATAAACTTAGACAAGCTTTTAAGAAGAATATCCAGGCAAAACAGTAGAACTTCTTTATACATACCTTGTATATTATACCTTTTGAACATTTATATATTATTTTTGGAAAACATTTTGACTTTTAAAATGAGTACCGCAGGTGTATTAGAGGACAGTGGAGAAGTAACCTTCAACATTAGAGACCATGATAGCCAACATGCTGAGGCGAGCTTAGAGCCAGAAAGCTCGAGCCATCCGGTTAGAGAGCAGAGCTTTCATACAGGGGAGGGCATGTCAGGTCGGAACTGCAGTCGCTACGTTCCGTCAGACCAGGAAGACATGTCCCTCAGACAGAAAGTCGACGGTGTGACAGAAGCTCTGGCGGACATGGCAAAAGCTTTAAAGCTCTTAACAGAGAGTCAGGCTCATAGGCAGTTAGCTACGCCTGGTGATCAAGTAAATAATAACCAAAACTGTTTCTCACCTAGAAGATATGAAAACGACAGGGCAGTGGATGTGGATCGGATGAGAGTCAACTGGGGCTACAACCCTAGCATTCCACAAAGAGCTTGCGAGAATCAGGACCATGCTGATCTGAATCCCAACAGTAACGACTATGAGGATGATCAGGTTACTATGAATGAAAGTCCACCCAATATACGGCGAGGTCAACCAAGACGGCTGGGGGAAGAGCCTTACGGGTATCAAGAACAAAGGGTACCCACCCATAGACAGAGAGTTAATGTGAAAATAGCCCCTTTCACTGGAAAAGAAGACTGGGCGGTTTGGAGGGCAAGGTTCGAGGCCATCGCCCAGAGAAATGGTTGGTCCTCAGACGATAAGCTTGACCAGCTCCTGCCTAGGATGGAGGACCAAGCGGGTCAGTTTGTTTTCACCCAACTGCCACACGGGACACTAAATAATTATGTTGAACTAATGAATGAATTAAATAGTAGGTTTAGGGTCATTGAAACTCCTAGAGCATACGCAGCCAAATTCAGCCGAAGAATTCAGAGGGAAGGCGAGACAGCGGAAGAATTTGCCGCAGAATTAAAGAGACTGTACGATAAGGCTCACGGTTACCGAGATCGGAAGACCCGAGAGGAAGATTTGGTGAGAAAGTTCCTAGATGGTCTACACGATGAAGACGTTCGCTTCGAGGTAGAATACCACAAGGAGCCAAACGACATCGATGAAGCTGTCTACTATGCTGTACACATGATACAAATAAGGAATATGTCAAAGTCAGACAAGAGGCATAAATCTTCAGCAAGGAGAGCAGTTGAGCAAGAGAGTGCAGAGAAAAGCAATATGACCAGGAGTAACGGGGGAACTAGCAAATATTTCTGCTCAAAACAACCAGACACAGGTGGAGAACCCACTAACGCTGAAGTTCTCGCAGCCATTAAGCTGTTTGATGCTAGGCTAGAAAAGTTAGGGCAACAAGGTATGTCCCAGCAAAGACGACCTCAGGGTAAAGGTAAAGAATGCTTTAACTGTGGAGAGCCTGGACATTTTGCTAGAAGTTGTCCGCAACCCGACAAGAGAGTAAGCCCAGACCAGCAAACCAACAGAAATAACCTGAGAGGTACAGGGTTCGAGTCTAGGAGTGCCGAGTCTTTAAACTACCAAGGACCATCCCTTGTGGCCAAAGGGAGGTCCAATTAGGAGAATACGGCCATGCAGCGAAGGCAACTGAGGAAAAGTTTGTAATACCACAAGCCGTAGGTCAGGTAACCAGGATGGAGAGGCGAGGCTTAGCAGATGGGGTTTATGTGCAGGGCACAGTGAACGGGGTACCTGTGACATTTACTGCTGACACTGGAGCCTCGAGGACCGTAGTGTCAAACCGGGTTTTTGACAAGATCAGGTTGGAGGAGCAGCCTCAGCTTAGACACTCGGCATGCTTGGTTGGAGCTGGAGGGACGCCAATTAGGGAGAACGGTAAGGCTGAGTTTGAGCTTACCATAGGGCTACTTAGACTCATGCAAGACGCCATAGTTGCAGAGATAGTAGATGATGCTCTGCTAGGATACGACGTGCTTGTAGGGAGTAAGGCCGGTCCAGCGGATATCTTGCTGAGTGAGGATAAGATAGTGCTGGGAGGGGCGGTGATTCCAGTTTTCCAAGTAGGCAGAGTGAAACAAACCAGACGAGTTGTGGTAGCAGATGACATCAGTGTGCCCGGTCAGACTGAAGCGGACGTAAGCGTCTACGTTGAACGTTTTGAAGGGGATGATGACCAAGAGTCTGATTTTGTGGTCGAGCCAACAGATAGATTTTTAGAAAACTACCCGCTTAAAATGGCTTCTACTCTTGTAAACTTGAACCGAGGGCCGGCATGCAAGATTAGGGTAATAAACCCCCTACCAACCAAAGTAGACCTTCAACAGGATGCAGTCATCGGGAAGGCTGAACCAATAGAAAGAGTAATAAGCGTATTTTGTGAAGCTGAGCAAAGCCTGGAGAGCGAAAACGATGGCCGAGTTAGGCGTTTACACACAGGTTTGATGCACCAGCTTCGCCCTCCTGACCCTAACCTTAAGAGAGCAAATGTTGCAGAGGTGCCGGAACACACACCCTATTTCTATGTTTAACTTTAAAGAAGGACAGTTTGAATATGAAAGGGAAGTAATAGCTGCTCTTTTCATGAAGTATCAAGACACCCTTTCGAGGTCAGAATGGGACATATACAAAATCCTACCATAGTTGCCTTTTGACTAACTATTCATTTATGGACCATTTTCCAATGTTGCGTCCTCAATAACCATCCACATCGTTTACCATGGATCACGCTTGTCATTTAGGCAAGTCCGTACACTACACTCCATTGGGCCAGTAGTGTACGGATAAGTCGCACACTATGAAGGCGGTAGTGTGCCCATGTGTTGCTGTATCAAGGCAGTTAGCAACATGTGGGTTGGAAGAAGTCATCATAATCCTCTACAGTCAAGTCCAACAAAATCATCGCTCAAAGGCTGAAACCTTTCAAAGAACATTAACTTAACATTTAACAATAGTGCTGAGCAGTAATAGGTGATAAAATATTAGGAATATAATTAATCAATTGTTATTTTCAATGTAATCTAGTCAATAATAGACAGTGGAACAGCATTAGGTGAAGTTAGTTGCAACTGTGTTAAGGTATTCATAATGTGGGGGGGGGGGGGGGGGGGTGGACTTTAATTTTAAAAAACTTGGCCTGATTTTCAGAGCCTCGCATCAGAAGGAGACATAACTAACAGTGAACATAATTGTGTTTTATTCTAATTCAGTAAATGTTTTAATTTATTGCTTCAAATATTAAATCTGCTTAGAAAGTTAGATGCATGTCATACTTTACAAAAGTATTAAGTCGTAGTTTAGTTGGATACAGGAGTAGTGTCAACTTAAGAGGGGAGTAGTGATACGTCTCGCCTGTGCAGGGTGCTAGCCTGCGCCAAGTCAAATCATTGTTATCAGCATGGTAAAACATTGCGGAAACAGTTGTATCACTCAATGCGAGGGATAGGAACTGTCACCCCATTGATTTACAGCGATCATCTTAAGTCGTGAATCTTAAAGGGTACAATACAATAAGTGTATTAGCGATAAGTACCATATATGTGTCATACCGAACAGTGTGGGGAAAGTAGGTGATATCTGTTTGATAGCTAGTGCTTTTTCCACCCTGTTTACAGTTTGCCTGTTTGCCAGTCATCGGAATGCTATTGTGCGAGTTGTTTTATTTGTGTAATCGTATTTATTATCATGTTATTGTTAAGGGTACTCACCAGTTGTTGCGACAGACCGTGGAATACCCCACGTGTGCATCCTTTAGTCGTTGTTGTATTTGACAGACACCACATTTCTAATGTGCAGATGACCCAGTTTGATTCACGGGCCATCTGACATATACAGTTACATCATGTCTGTCGATATATGTCTCCAAGGTAAGCAGCTTGTCATTGATTGTTGACTGTATCCAGTTCCAACGTTGTTTACTTGGATATTGGCGAAATGAGGTCGAGTCACATGCATCCGCGAATTCCCATTACTTTCATGTTAATTCTAGTCGCGTTCTTGGGAAAACTATCTAGTATGAGCTAACGGTTAAATTCAATCTAAACAATACCTTTTACCAGTCAGTGAAGTCTGATTTTGTTCTTCCTTAGCGCTGGAATTTCGAAAACATCTTCCACGCTTTATTGTTTACACTTCAGCAAGCTGTTTACGGTGCATTGTGGGAATGTTTCTGCTGAGTCATCGAGCCAGAACACTACCTCGCTATATCATCGGAAAACTGTCCTATCTTATCTTCAACTGGTACATAGTTAATTTGTTTATGCTTGAGTTTCGTAAAGTAAGAGAAACCCTTTTCATTTAGAGTGGACACCTTTTTGGGACCTTTTTTGCTCTGTGGACAGAATATTGCTCACTTGTGACCGATTGGGTCACAATGGACATTTTCTGGTCACAGATGTGACCGACGAGCCGTTGTGACCAGGCTCGCGACCTTTGTGACCCGCTAACGGTCACAATCGCTGTGCGGCTATAAAAGGACGTGAACTTTGGTCACAAAACACTCTCATTCGAACACGAGTCAAGGTTAGATAGATCCACGTCCACTGCATTACAATTTCAATTATAGCATAGAGTCCAGTTTTATTCTCTCTAAGTTTAGAGATTCATTATCAATTAAGTAGTCTACACATGCCGTATATTTCATACGTCCGAGCTGATTGTTAGAGGTTCAAAGCATCATTAACATTCGTATTATAAATGGTATTCCACGGTCGCGCAGTTGTTATTATCGACTTTATGAGAAAGGGTTCAATCCAAGGGAAGTAACTACAGTCTGGTGTTAAGACGATACATGCACAGTTACTCCCCTTTGTTCTCCCTTTTCCACGTTCTTGGGCAGAATTAAAGGAAAACTGAAATGTCTATCTTTGCCTCTCGTTTTATTTCGATCCACCGAGTGGCTTAAACCTATTAACCCTACCAACAGACAGGCCAGACGGGTGGCACGTAACAATATGTAGCTCTAGGTGACTCATGATTATTTTGACGTGTGTGTTTATAAAGGAGTTACAATGGGTTTAGCGGAAATCTAACTAAACGACATGTACAAAGAAAATCTTAACCCTTTCAATTTTGCCTTTTTAAAATAGAATTGTCCACCTTTGCGTTCGGAAGAGACCGTTGCTAATTTTAGGAATACCAATGTGAAAGTGTTGAGTTGAGCCAACTTTAGAGAAGCTGGTAAGACGGCTGGTCCGACTCTATACTGTTGGCACAGGTTTTACAAAATTGGTTTCAGCAGTCAAAGGGTTAACACAATGGGTCTTAAAATTTAACTAATTTAAACTTACCTGTGTTTTGGTGTTAATATGTGGTTCTATTAAGTGACACTCTAGAATTCACAGTGTTTCAACGTTTCTATTTTTGCTAAATGAACATTCGGTTTAAATGGAAGTAAACAAATTTCAACTTACTTTGAATGACTTAAAATACATGGGTTTATTAAGAAGTCGCACCTGTAATTAACCATTTCCAATATCATACACTTTCTGACGCCTTTGCAGCAGACGACTTTTTGAAAACATTGTGACAAAAGGAGAAATGCTCAGGATGAACATTTTCTCCTTTTGTCAAAAAGTTTTCAATATAAATTAAACTCTCATTTGTGGAGAATGTTCACGTTTTTGCCAAATGTTTTCTATGTCGCCAGCTTCAGATTTTTTTATTTGTGGAAAAGGGATGTCAAATTATCCTTTCACTCTCTCTCTCTCTCTCTCTCTCTCTCTCTCTCTCTCTCTCTCTCTCTCTCTCTCTCTCTCTCTCTCTCTCTTTCTCGCTCTCTCTCTCTCCCTCTCTCTCTCTCTCTCTCTCTATCTATCTCTCTCTCTCTCTCTCTCTCTGTCTCTCTCTGTCTCTCTCTGTCTCTCTCTGTCTCTCTCTCTGTCTCTCTTTCTCTGTCTCTCTCTTTCTCTCTCTCTCTCTATATCTTTATCTCTCTTTCTCTATTTCTCTCTCTCTTACTCTCTCTCTCGACCTTGTCTCTCCTACATCTCTCTCTCTCTTTCTATCCCCACCTCTCTCTCCCTCCCTACGTCTCTCCTTCCATCTCACTCTCTTTCTCTCTCTCTCTCTCGCTATATATCTCTCTCTTCTCTTTCTCGCTCTCTCTCTCTCGCTCTCTCTCTCTCTCGTATTTGGCTGGTTTAGTTATCGCTTTATTCTGAACATAAAATATGTTTAATCTGCTTTCAACAGTATTATGTTTAATCTGCTTTCAACAGTATTATGTTTAATCTGCTTTCAACAGTATTATGTTTACACCATTTAGAATTGTGTATAGACAAATACTTCACTCTGAAGTGAAAAGGGGAGGCTTCATTATACTGATCCTTGCACTTAAATGTATATATTCAGATTAAAATAAGATGTATGTTGTAGGTAATCAAACAATGAGTGATTTTACCAAATGCACGAATCAAATATAAAAAGTTAAATGACGGAATAGATTAGTCAGTAACGAAAGCTTGGTAGAAACAAATGAATAAGATCTTGCTCCAAAGATCTTGGTACTAAAAATACTATCGTAATCACTGAGACCACTGTGTTTATTATCATTTAATTGACTTAACAGAGGTCTCGTGAATACACAATTCGAACCACTGCACTAGTAAAAGGGTCGATTAGGAACTTTCGTGAGTGTTTGTATCACAATGTATTGCAATGTACACCAATCCTTGAACAGTACAATGGTACCATGTCTATATATTGTCGAGTGCAGTGAATTCGATGATGTATACACGTGATCGCGGTCAACTATCGTTTAGCCCACGATATCAATTGTTGAGACGAAATAATGATTTAAAAACATGACATTACAACCCTTATCTGTAACTCTGGGTGACTCACGATTATTTTGAGTTGTCCGTTCATAAATTAAAATCGAACTAAACGACAATAAACATATATTAACCCTTTCAATGCTGACTTTCTAAAATGGAATTATCCACCTTTGCGTTTGGTAGAGACCGTTGCTAGTTCTTGCAATATCAAAATGAAATTGTTGAGTTGAACCAACTGTAGAGAGACTGGTCAGACGGTTAGTCTGACTATAAAGTGGTTGCACAGGTTTCACAAAATCGGTTTAAGATGTCGAAAGGTTAACAAAATGAGTATTGAAATTCGACTAATTTGAACTTACCTGTATTTCTGTACAGATAATTGGCTGTAGTAATAGACAGGCACAAATTTACAGTGTTTTCACGTTTCTGGTTTTTCCTGTATCAACTTTCGGTTAAAAAGGAAGTAAATACATTTCAAGGGATGTTACTTTAAGTTACATAACATACATGTATTTAGTTAGTCACACCTGTACTTAATGTCACTATATAATTCGTTGTCAATTACTCCATTCTGACAGTATATGTGAGTGTCTGCGACGTTCTTTGATACTCAATATCATTTGACCCGTTTTTAATAAACTCTTACATGCACGGAAACTTTTAAACGAAACCAAACTGTTAAATTATCTCAGAGATTAAACTTTTACTATTTACTATTTTATTTTACATTTCTATTGTCACTCGTTAAGTATTCATTGAATAAACACATATTAGTTAGAGGACTTCTGTAGTTCTTAAAATATCATCATCCAAACTGATACAATATTACAAAATCTTTCGAGAAGTGTAGATTCAGATTACTCCGCACATCGGCCTAGTCTTATCTGAACCCGACCGTTCGCCAGTTAGGCGTAGGAACATTTAATAGGCATCTATTGAACAAAACAAACTTTCATTTTGAAGGATTGTTCAATGGGAAGATCTTACAAACAAATTACGTTGTTTTGAGTCTTAATCATTAACCATTTGGTACAAAAGGGAGACGTATTTATCAATAACGTTTACCTGAAACTGACCTATGTGTATTAGTGTGAGATACATGTCGTTTAGTTCGGACCATGGACAATTCGCTAAAAAAGGGAGACGTATTACTCGACAACTTTTACCTGACCCTGACTAATGTGTATTATTGTGAGCTACATGTAGTTTAATCTGAAATCATAGCCCGAAGCAAACGTGGAAAATCTTTAGAAAGGGGTGTACTGTTGTGAGGTACACGTAGTTCAGTTTATAACACATTTGGTAAAGGAGGAAAACGTTTCACACGAAAATGTTCAGCTGACCCTGACCTATGTATATTATTGTGCACGTATTTAAGTCGGGAGCACGGCTCATTTGGTAAAAAAGAGAGACGGATAACACAACAATGTTGAGCTGACCCTGACCTCTGTGTATTATTGTGAGGTAAACATAGTTTAGTCTGGAGCATGACTTTTAGTGAGAGCTACGTGTAGTTCAGTCTGGAGCATGAAACATTTGATAAAAAAGAGTGACATATTACTCGACAATGTTGGCCTGACCCTGACTTCTGTGTATTAATGTAAGGTACACATAGTTTAGTCAGTAGCATGGGTCATTTGGTAAAGAAGGATACGTATTACTCGACAATGTTGACCTGACCATGACTTATGTGCATTATTGTGAGATACACGTATTTTCATTATGTTGTGAGATTATTAACACATAGTTTTAATTTCACAAATGAAATTTGAAATAAATAATTTGGCAAATGTCAAACTAATCGGGCAATACAAGAAGTTTATGCCGAATACATATACCACGACCTCTGCTTTGTAAATGTGCTATTGTTTGTCTCCATTAATTTCATTTGCTTAATGATAACTCATTCCCATATGCAACAAACCTGATGGAGGCAAATTTGAAAATGTCCTGGTAAAATGATGGAGACTCTATATAAATGGAATTAAACTGAATATATTTGAAAATCATACCTGTAGTACAAACAAGAGATTATGCTTGTATGCGCAAATTTCCCCTTTAATTCAAAAGTTTTCAGAACTCGTCTTGATTTAACAAGTTGTTTGCACATTTATGGAACAGAGAAGCTTAAAATTCAGTTAATGAATTGCGAACAATATAGACCAAGATTACACTGAATGAATGTACATCCTTATCTTGATCTCTTCTTTCTCCTTAATAGTGTGTACATAAACTCATACATACAGTCGCTCAAAACGGGATATGATGGTGTTAAATTACCAAACTAAATAACAAGAATAGATTTCAATGCTGATCTATTTTTAAATCTAAATAGAAGTATATCTTATGTGTTATGCCGAGTGGGTTAAAATACACCTTTATAAATAGAGCTCTAGATAAGGTGCAGTTATCACATTACAAATCGTTGTTTGATTCTCTTACCCTATGTTTTAAGTACCCACAACATAGGGTGTGTTGAGACATAAGAGAGATTTTGGTAGAAAAGGGTGAGTTTATGCCTCCTTATCTAAACGTATGTACATCTTTTTACACTCAAAGACCTTCTTCAACTCGCTTACCCTATGTTTTGAGCACTCACAGCAAATGTTTTTGCTGAGTCATAAGGGAGAGATATTGGTTGAAAAAGACAACTTTACTCCTCCTTATCTAGACCTCTGTACGTCTTAGTACACTCTTATTATGTGTTTGACTCTCTTACCCTATCTTTTGAGTACCCACAACATAGGGTTCTCTTGAGTCATTTTATCTTGATCTCCGTACGTTGCTTACATTCAGATTCCGTATTTGAAACTCTTACCCTACGTTTTGGGTACCCACTTCATATGGTTTGGTTAAATCATAAGAAAGATAATGATGGGATATGACCAATTTACTCGTTTTTTTATCTAGATCTCTGTACGTTGTTTACATTCAGAATCCTTATTTGACACTCTATGTTTTGCGAAACCTAAGCATATGGTTTGGTTGAGTCATAGGAGAGATATTGGTGGAAAAGGGTCAGTTTACGCCTCCTTATCTAAACCCTCTGTATACACTACACATGAAAGTCCGGTGATGACTTCC
>JASEVX010000013.1:55915797-55998297 GCA_031761405.1 Serripes groenlandicus | reverse complement strand
GTCGTTAATATATGCATTGTTTAGACATCTTACAAAAAAATGACCAATTTTGGACCAGAATACTTTATAAAAAAATTACGTAAATCCATCACATCCGGGACTTTTGTCATTATTCATATTAATTAAAGTATAAGTTACTTCTTGGTTATTTTAAGCAATTGTTTTGCTTTGGTATCGTTTAACTTATTTACTCTTGAATTTTGCAAAAACTCTACCAAATTTAACTCTTTTGAAGTATCGTGTTCGCTATATAAGTTTTCATAAAATAGCTTAGTTTCATGCAGTATTTCTAAAGATTTTTGTTCCGTCTTGTTTTTCGACAAATTTGATGGATTTTGATGAATTGTGTTGTTTTTCAAGATTACAAAAATAGTTCCTTACCTTTTCGCCATCATCAATCCATTTTGACCGTGACCGTACAAAGTACCCCGTAAGTTTTTGTTGTCTTAATTCTTGTATTTCAGATTGAAGTTGAAGAAGTCTTTCTTTATTATTTCCATATTTAGAATTTCGGATAAAAGTGACTTCTCATACTTATTTCTTTCTTTGGCTCCGTAGCTAGAAAAGCCACGTATCTCCATTAAAAGGGTTTCCAAGAAAAGTTGATCATTAATGACTAATTGTATTTGTGACCTATCCATATTTAAGACATAATCAGTGTCATAAACAGGCAAGCAGTATTGACGTATAATTTCATCGATGTTTTCATATATGCAATTTATATAATCAATATCATGAAGAAATGAATTGTTGAACTATCAAAAACCTTTTCCGTGTTAAACACTGAAAATATTTGTAAAAAATTTTGGATCATCAATATTAGGTGCATACAAAGTGATAAGTTTAAACGTAGTATCGCAACAAATTAGCTCCAGGATTAAAAAATGTCCATTTTCGTCTTTTTTACAATTGAGAATTTTAATGTCTAGCTGCTTTTTAAGTAGTAATGCAACACCTTTTGAGTTGGATGTACCATGGCTAAAGAAACAGCTTCCATTCCACTTAGCGTATATATATTTTTTAATGCATTCGGTGAAGTGAGTTTCTTGTAGGCATAGAATATCCGTATTCTTTTCTTTGAATAAATTGAACAAATATTGGCGCTTCTTACTGTTGTTTAGACCACGGCAATTGTACGAGTGAATCTTAAGACTATCCACTTGGTAGTTTATGCAGAAAAATTGTTACTGAATACTTGCTAACTGAAAATGGACAAATTCCACGATAAATAGTAGCACACTGTCGCCTATACACACTCATAGGAACAAATTTGTTAAGAAAAATGTAAAAACGCATTTTTGGTGAATGAGATATCTCAAAAATGAAATAATTTATTACACTTCTGTGTGTACTTATGATTACATGTCAGATTATTGTGAGAGTGTATCTGAAAAACCTTTACTCAACGTGAGCTTAAGAAATATGCTATTCGATTATCATCTTACCCCAACATGTATCGATTGGAGGTTATTTCTGACCTCCAAGCATAATTCATTCAAAGTCCCATGTAACATATGACTTATGAAATCATTGTGTCAGAAGGTGAAATCTCTCATCTTTGTCAAATTATGGGCACTTTGTTGCATGTATATGTTAAATAGTGTCCCTGGGCAAGTTCACCTTCACTCTCAATGACTTCCCCTGACAACATACCCTATTTCCAATTGCCCAGATTTTGTATTTATTTTTTTAGAACCGTCTATTAGGTGAAGCGTTAAAAAATAAAAGTTGTCCAATCAGATAACTGTCACTTTTTACCAAAATCATTAGCCGTGACAGGCCATTTTTTCATTGGTCATTTCAATTAAAGAAGCAAAATATTGATTGGTTGACATATATATTACGTATAAGAGGGCGTGACAATGTAGGCATTAAAAGAATTGTCGTAACACACTGTTGAAAGTGGCCGGGACAATAATCATTGAATTGTTTTTTGCACTTTTGTCGATTGAATAATCTAATTTTAAACGTCAAAGCATTAAGGTTTAAACAAATATATTTATATAGCAAATGATGCTAAAATCAGAAAATTCTGATAATAATTTGTGTAATAATCAGATTAAATAAAGAAAATGACCTTTCGGTTACCTTGGGATGCCACAGTGACCTTCACTGCTTGTCCTTCAAGGAATGTATTGGTCCAATACGTTCTAAATTAAGCAAAGCAAAACAAGATTTACACTGGGACGCCAGTGAACATCGCTGCTTATCCTTCAGGTTATCATCAAATGTATAAGTATAACGGATCATCTCAACTCCACATGAACAAGTTGTTTCACGTGATAAATATCGTTCACATATTATTTAACCCTTACTCCCATGCAGTTGGGAAGTATAAAAAGACCCTCAACTCTACATGATAGTTTGAACAAGTTGTTACATGTAATAAACATCGAGCAAATATTAGTTAACCCTTTCTCCGATACAGACAATATTTTACGCACTTTGTAGATGTTTTTTTTTATGTAGAGCGGTTCAAGAAAGGATGAGACTGCACTCGTTGAGCAATTTCACACTTTCACAGAATGCTCTCAACTATGCCTATCAGTAAATGGGTTAAACTCCTACAAAAGAATAATATATTGACTTTTGACGGCAGTTAATTATATTTGAGAACAATGTGCGGAAAGTAGTAATTGCCATCAATGATTAACCTTACCCTCTTTCACATTGCTGTCAATGATCGATCAAAATGCTAGTCCAATATATCCTAATTATGAACCTTTTATAATACATTTTTATGAACTAGACAACTTAAAGTTGCATATGAGTGAGAATGTTATATCACTACTGATATGTTTATTGAAGCATTCGAGTATCAGGCGTACTCAGTTATGTTTTACCCACAATCAATGAGAAAAGAAGAAAAAAGTATTTGTCATTATATATGCTAGTTCAGTGCTAATTTATAATGTGTTATAAGAATCCGTTGCATTTAATGTATCTGAGATATCGTGATTGGGAAGGGTGAAGACTTTACAGTCGAATAACCCCATTCCACTCCCGTCATTTCAGAAAATATGCCAAAACGATACAAAATTACCATTTCTTATTTTTAGATATAGACTCCTCTATAACCCTTGAAATGTCATCATAAATATCAAATTTAACACGTTCATCCTGGTGTGTCTGTCCGTATACCGAGCCATTGAAAAACCAGGCACTTTTTATTTCTGCATGGAGAAATAATCTACTGATCAGGCCAGTGTTAAGTTTGGTGACGTCGTCTGCTAGTCTAAATCCTGCCGTTTTCATTGACTGTCTTTGTCTAATGATGTTCGATTTAATGTTATTGGTCATCGTCTTTATAATAACAGGTTTAGGCCCAGTTGTTTTCGAAGGTAGTCGATGTATGGCCAGGATGTCTTGTCTAAATATGGAATCTTACTACTAGTCCAAATCTAGTTCATGTGAGCATTTTTTATCCCTCTTTAAAGTCAGATTCGGCCCTCGTGAAAAAGTAAAAAGCTATGGATAAAATGACTTCTCAAATTATACATTGAAATAGATCAATAGCTTAGTATGCAGACCAAACACGTTAACATGAGGTTATTGCTAGATATGCATGTAAATATAAAAACATATACCACAACATGATATTATCAATGATTTTATGTGTGGGTCACATAATATGGTCCGATGTTTGTTCCGTTTGTTTTATTCGTATGGTATCTGTAGAACTTTACATTATTTACTTATAAATGCAGTACATTGAATCATAAAGGAGCGGCCCGTATGAATTATCTTGAGTATTTTACCATTAATAACGGCATAGGGTATGTCATTTTTTCTGAGTATTTTTGAACTATTATTTTACCATTTGGTATATTAGCAAGTTGGTCTTCGACAAACAATTCATATTAGATTCGATACTGGTGCTTTCAAGGTATTCAAGGCAGTTTATCGCATTGAAACCAAATATTGTGAAAATACCAAAATACATCAAGAACATGACTTTTTATAGAAATATAGAACATATAATGTTTAAGGCAAAGATAATTCTAAATAAGTCAATCTAGAAAAATATTAAATTTATATTAATGTTACTGTTATAGATAGGCTCCTGATTATAGACGATGAAATCCCATATCACATTAAGTTCACACATTCATGTGGTTCAATGAGTGTTCAAATGCATTCAATTGACATTTTAATTTTCAACACTAGAATAGACTGCACTTTAATTTCATGTTTTAGATATAAATCTTGATAAGAACCAGGTGGTCGAAAAGTTGATAATCAAAGAGTTTGATTGATATAAAGTGCATACATTACAACTTATATCTTAACTTTATTGGAGATTGTTAGTGCAATATGGGGTTAAAGCATCCCAAACTGTTATAACGCCTTTCACTTGAGTTTTAGTTGACTAGATCAGCCGCGGTATTCTGGCATGTTGACTGTTATTGCATTCCGTCGGTCAATGCTTCCCATGAAGCTTGTCTAGATCGTACGGGATGGTACCTTCATGAAGACCTGCAAGCAAAAGTGCTCTATTCAAGGTTTAAAACAAGTTAATGTGATTTTATTTTGCCCAGGGGAAGTTTTTATTGAAATCTATTTTCTCTCCGACAGTACCATATTTTCTTTTCGATTTTTGTACCGTTTCAAGTTTAAATATATTCATACATTTCACTTTTGTCAATATGTCATTGCCTATAATTTTATATGATCACGTGACCCTCAAACACGTTTTTCATTTTGCTCCTCTTGCTGACTCGTTGGGAGTTACTTGGTAATATCATATCATTTTATTATATGATTATGTTATATCGATATATAGCGAATCAGCGTGTGTATATAGTGTATGAAGCGATGATGAGACAAAAGAAAAAGACCTGCTCCGTCTAAGATGAGACATTTCACCGTTCTCTGTATTTAAGATTAAATGATTTTCCTTTCGAAAACATATAGTTAGTATAATGCTCCGCACATGCCCCACTTGCTATGTCATTTGTAATGTTTATTTGTATATCTTGATTTTCTCACGTCCCATATGGCCTTTTTGTGCTAGTAATAAACGTCTTCTTTTTAATTTAATTACAAAACAAAAAGGTCTCATCGAGTTTCCTTAAAAGATAATTTAACATATCGGTTTCTCCAGATAGAACATTCCTTATAGTCTAGGAGATGTCCGTACGATGTCCGTTTTTATAAACTGTATATATCCTTAGTTATTTCCGTCTGAAATGTTACTGCTTTTCTTATATGGTTTATATTGTCTATACTTGGAAAGCAAATATAATTATCATTCCACTAAAGCATATAAAAACCCATGGTTTAACTCCGAATGTTTGTTTTATAATAGAAATAGCAATACATTTCTTAGAAACAAATCACATTCAAATCGAGTAGAATATATTAATTCTATATCTTCTAACAATAACAAGAACAAAAGTGATTGCATATCAAAGGAAAAACACAGGCTAACTCAACTAAGTAAATATAATCAAGAACAAAATTGGAATCAAATAAAGAGGCAATATAAAACAAAACCGCTAAATTGAATAGTCAAATACACGTAGGTGACTTATATAACCATTTCAACTCACTATATAACATTGAGGAAAATACTGTTAATGATGACAATGATAATCAAGATACAATTTCTGATGAAGATTTTTGATTGTGAAATTACCAAAGACGAACTGCACCATGCTGTTTTTCTCCAAAATGATAATAAAAGTAGCGGTAGAGATGATATCATAGCGGAGGTATACAAAAGGTTGTTTTATATAACATCTCCTTTCATTCTCAAATTATTTTATTATCTTTTCGCAAAGGGCGAATATCCTCAATCTTGGGGAATGGTATAATCGTACCAATATTCAAGGGGGGAGATGTTGATAATGCACAACACTTACAAACACTATAGTTAAGATAAATCCTCAAGTCCTATTAAAACGCCTTACTAAATGGTATACCAAACACCAAAGACTAAATGAAAATCAATTTGGATTTCGAAAAGGAAGGTCTACAGTCGATGTTATTTTCATACTACATTCAATAATAACTAGTCACTTAGCCAGAACAAAAACCTTTACTGTGCATTTATTGATTTTGAGAAATGCTTTGACAAAATTGACCGATCTTTACTCTTCCAAAAACATTTTCGTGACGACATTAGTTCTAACATCATAGATGCGATAAGGAGCAGGTATAGTACCACCAAATAAATCTATCTATTTTCGAGTCTAATGAATTGAATGATGTATGCATGTGTTGGTTGTGAATTAATTGTTATCCAACAACATCAAGTTTTGAGGACAGATACGGATTTAAGAACATGAAATTCAACCGTAATATGTATATCTGTGTGACTCACAATTACTTTGATGGGTCTGTTTATAAAGGAGGTAAAATCGATAAAGCGGATATCTAGCTAATCCAATCTTAGCCCTTTCAATGCCGACTTTCTAAAATAGAATTGTCCACCTTTGCGGTTTAGAAAGAAATAACAGCTGTACTAAACCCTTTCCCATAAACAGACGCTTTATGATGCCTTTGAGGCAAACGACTCTTTCGAAATATTGTCGCAGAGGGGAAATGATCATGATGGACATATTTTAAACTCTGACTCATGGAGAATAATCACGTTTTTGAAAAAAATAGATTTCAAAGGCGTCTGCTCCAGTTTTTGTTTGTTTTTGGAACACTTTTGACGGCACAACATAATTGGTTGTCAATTTCTCCTGTCTGACTATGTTTGGGTGTCTGTGTGGATCCCTGACACTCAATCTTAGTTATTGATTATGTTTCCCTGTAGCTCGGTTTTAGATCTCCAACATGCAGAAGTGGTATCGTGATTACAAACAACCTTTACATATAACTTTGATCAATTCCTGAGAGTTCCATTCTCTACGTCAGCGTACAATGAACTGTCTGACCCTGCTGCTCTATGCTCTTACACGCAAAGAAACATACACAATGAAACTTTGAAGGGAATCCAGCATGATACATTTTCTTAGAGGGACTTAACTTTACTATGTATTTATGTACTGTATTGATTATATCCCTTTATGTTTATATTGTATTCTGTATAGCTGTTATACTTTACGATTGTAATGTCTCTCTAGTTTTAGTAATCATTAAACAAATACATATCAGTTATATCAGTTCAGTAGTTGTTTATATAATTTCATTGAAAGCGATAGAATATAACAGAACTGAAAAGTATTTTTGACAAAAGTAGATTCATATCACCCTGCACTCGGCGTGGTCTAATCCGAATGCGCACATATTGCATATTTGAAACGAAGCTTCTAACAAACAAACAAGTTAACTTTAATTTTGGTAGCATGGATCCGTTCTAACAATGAGCATTCAAAGGTTTTGAGTCTGTAGCACGGCTCATTTGGTAAAAAATGGAGGCGTATTACTCGACAATATTTTACAAACACAATAAGGTTGTTTTGAGTATTGAGCTTTGGCTCATTTGGTGAAGAAAGGATACGAATTACATGATACTGTTGACCTGATCATAATCTTTGTGTATGAATGTGAGCTACACGTAGTTTAGTATGGAAGACAACTCATTTGTTTAAGAAGAAAGAAATATTACTGATCAATGTTAAACTGACTATGTCCTATGTGTATCACTGTATACAACATGTTGTTTAGTCTGCAGCACGGCTTGTTTAGTAAAGAAGGGAAATGTATACGCCACACTGTTGAGCTAATCCTGACCTCTGTGTATCATGTTGTACTACAGGTAGTTTAGTCTGGTGCACGACTCAGTTGGTAAAGAAAATGGGGTATTACTTTTATTTTAATATGGAGCACAATATACGCCACAATATTAACTTGACCCAAACCTCTGTGTATTATTGCGAGTTACACGTAGTTAAGTCTGGAGCACGTCTTATTTGGTAAGGAAGGGATAAGTACATGTATTATGCGACAATGTTAACTTGACCCTGACCTCTGCATATCATTGTGAGCTAGTTTGGTGTACTGCCTATTTTAGAAAAGAGAGATACGTTTTACACGATAATGTTGGCCTGATTCTGACTTCTCTGTATGATTATTAGGTAAAGGTACATGTAGTTATCTCTGCAGTACGGCCTTTTGGTAAAGAATGGACATGTATTACGACAATGTTGACCTGACCCTGACCTTTGTTTATTATTGTGAGGTGCACGAAGATAAGTAAAATACACGGCACATTTGATAAAGAAGGCGGACGTATTACTCGACGATGTTGACCTGACCCTGACCTATATGTGTTATTGTGAGATACACGTTTTACAAGTCTGGAGCACGGCTCATTTGGTAAAGAAAGGAGAAGTATAACACGAAAATTGACCATGACCTATATGTATGAGTGTGAGTTACACGTATTTAAGTCTAGAGCACGTCTCAATTGATTAGGAAGGTATAACAATTTCTCTATTATGTTGACCTGACCTTGACCTCTGCTTATTATTGTGAGGTACACGAAGTTTAGTCTATAGCAGGACTCATTTGGTAAAGAAGGGAGACGTATGTGTCGACAATGTTGACAAGCCCCTGACCTATGTATGTTATTGTGAGATACACGTATTATCATTCAATTATAAGATAATTGACGCACATTTTGAAGTTAATGAAAACACGTGAATGAATGATATGAATATTTTCACAAAGTTCGGGACCAGGTTGAATTTATCGGGTAATAAACGTTGTTTTCAACCAAAATAATTCCAGCTACTTCTTCCTGGTAATGCTGGTGTTGTAAAACCCTCAATTTGTTGTGTTCTTAAATGTTAACCATTTCCCACATACAGCAGATCTGAAGCAAATATATATGATAGAAAGATTTTAATTGACAAATTAATTACAAATACATGTATCTCATCAATTACATACATTTACGTTAACAAAATTAATACGTGAACAACAAATAATAATCCGAAATAACTTTGAAGTTTCTGATTTTGGTAGATTTCAAAAATAGATTATAACAAGTAAAGAACATTTAACCTTTAACTTAAAGCAAGTTAGGAGAGTGTAAAATTAACAGTTGTTGGAAGACATATCTTCTTCCAAATTTATACTGTCAATTTCCTACATATAATACCTCAAAGTCATAATTTTTACGTTATCTGAAGCTTATAGTATGTGAGTAATGGGTAATTAGGAATATTTAAAATTGTTGAGCACTATCAACGGTAAATGACATATATTTAAGCAGTATACAACCTGGCCCCGATTCCACCAACGTTTACTTAACTTAAAAACTTAAATTAAGTATTTCGACTTAACTAAGTTTTTAAGTTATTTGTATTCCACCAACGTCAACTTAATTTATTTTTACATAACTTAACTAAGTACTTCACTAAGTAGGTCGTGTAAATATCCAAAATATCTTTAGACGAAAGAAATGAAAATAATTATTGTGACTGGTAACGCGTCTAAATTGTAACCGGAAGTCAGTTATTTTTTACGCAATTATTTGAGAACCGTTCGTGTAAAGACCTCCACCTTGTCACAGACGACAACAAACAACAATGTTGAACTCTCAATCCGTGGCCTGCTCTAGAATGGAAAAGGAAAACAAACCGAAACGGGCTAGACAAGCGAATTTTTCCATTGTTGTAGTCAGTTAGGTTATGGGACCCATATGTAATTTTTGGTATACTCTTTGAAACTTTCAGGGATCATTTTTAGACTATCGGGGAACATGAAAACCAATGTTGGCAATTTTTCATAATCCCCAAACAGCGGCCATCTTGGATTTCAAAATGGCCGCTGTTGAAACCTACTATCCACAATATCTCGGCATATAAACAACATCAATTCATGAGTTGGGTGTCCACACCCACATTTTCAGGGTCAAAGAACCCATTTCCGTATTGACAGATAATGTCAGCTGACAGCTTTGGCGGCCATATGGAGATCCAAGATGGCCGCCATGCAGAAATCTGGATTTCTTTATATCTCACGTCCTATATGTCATAGAGACATGATTTTGGTGTCAATACCCACATTTATGGGTCAAGGAACACATTTCTGTAATTACAGATAATCTCAGATGACAGCCTTGGCAGCCATATTGGTATCCAAGATGGCTGCCATGCAGATTTAATAGTCCAAATATAATAACTTTGTCCAAATTACATGTATTATATGCAACATTTAGAAAATACATTTTTCAGACCGTTTCATCTGGAATTTCTAGAATCATGAGTCTGGCTGAAGTAGGTAACAGTCATCTCCATCATTTGCTGGATATTTTATAATGCTTAATCACACAATAGACACCACAAGACATGAATTTTCTAGAACAACATGATCGAGCACTAATGGTTATCTAACACCTTTACATGCACACCAGCAATACAATATAAGCCTATTCAATGTCATCAGAAACCACGGTATTATTGTTCATGTTTTGGCACATGTCTGCCTCTGCTCACATCGGTAAAGTTCTGTACAAGCTAGTGCACTGGCTCGACATGAACATCTCACTGAAGCACATTTATTCATCGTATTCGAATAACTGGCACCACATGAACACCTTACAAATTCCACAACTGCAGCTGGAGCTAGTGCAATCTTGGATAACTCTGGTACCAACAGGTCATCCTGTTTTGTCCAACCATGCTTGGTACAAGATCTGTTCCCAAATAGCAGCTTGGCAGTTTGCGCGTTTGATATGTTCTAGCAACGCACCAAATGTTGGAGGCAACATAACATAGGAAGGACACACAGCCATGGATAGTCTCCTCGGATGGCTCATTTCCGATACCAAGAACAGATATAGCAGTTATGATGCTCGAACTAGCTTTCAAGAAGGCTTCGAAACATGCCTTCTTGGATTTACCGTTGATGTGCCCAGTTTTATCAGAACCATTTAAAGCGTGCTACTTTGGCAAGGCACTTGCCTTGTTTGATCCTAGAGCATCGTAAATTGGTTTCAACATTATAACTCGGCATCGTTTACCTACACCCGTGATCATTGCACTATTGTCTCCGAGCAGAGGAACACGTCGTAATGCAAGGAGAAATACGTCCGTGTCAGGATTCATGATGTAAACAGAAAATCCATCCTTTGCTGCATGTGTTGCATGTAGGGTCATCCACGTATAAGCTTCCTCCTGGGAACTTACACCTGGATTAACATCACCAGCTCTGTTTGACATGACGCTTTTGTGACTACATGTAATGGAACAGTCCTAGGACATCCTCCCAAAATCATACTTGTTTCCAGTATTCTTTGATCTGGCTTACGAGGGTCAGCACAGCAAGGGGGGGGATTGTATCACCTAAATTAATGGGCAGAATCCGATAAGCATTTACAGTAATGGTCACTTGCAGCCACTAGTTAGATAAACAAGAGAATTTCAAGTTTTACTGAGTTTTTATAGAATCGTGATTTTTGCATCAGAGGAAAAAATGCTCAAGGTAGATCCATGTTTTTTTCTTTTGAATGTAATCCTTTCCCTTATTAGGTATTTAAGAATTTTCAAATTTCAAAATATATTATGAATGAAATTAACTGAATTGAATTGTTAATCTGGACATTTTTTTTTTTTATTTTGCGACAAAGTTGACTGAGAACCAGAGCATTTTCCCTTTTCTTCTGCAGGAATTATCTACTTGTAATATTCGATAGGAAAAACTTACTAATTAAAAATTATCTTTAAACTTTTAAACTAACTTATAATTTTAAGTTTTGTGAAATATAAGCACTGTTTGATAGTGTTGCAGGAATCATGACTTTTGAAAACATGACTTGAATAAAAACAAATTTAACCCTTATATTCGGATTTTCAGCATGTGATATAAATGAATTGTATATGGTTTGCTTATATCTATAAACGAGTAACAAACAAGACATATCAAGATCAGAGTGGATGTATATACGCAGGCTGATCTTGGTATATACTTTAGCAAAAGGAACTGAAAATCATACTTAGAATGAAAAGCAAATATGGCTAAAAGTTGGTACTATTACCTTCTGACAGGCATATTTTAAAAACAAAAGTGTAGATTATTCCATACATATTGAAAACATTGTGCCATTGCAATTGTTTTCAAGTCGTGTCCTGTAACTGTGTCTTTGCCCATAATAATGGTTCTTTTCTTTTCTTCAAACATTTTGTAAGGCAAAATAGTCTAAATTATTATTTGAAAATCAGCCTGAACACTTTTGGAGGAGAAGATTTTTTAAGTTTTCACTTTGGCCATATAAGGCAAAATAGCCCCGCACCCTAGCGGCCATGTCTTTCAACCAATCAACATGGCTTTAAGGAATCTGAAAGAGGGTCGCCCAAAAAAAAATTCTACAAAATTATTTGAAAATCGGCCCGACACTTATGGAGAAGAAGATTTTTTAAGTTTTCACTATAGCCATATAAGGCAAATGAGCCCCGCCCCCTGGCGGCCATGCTTTTTGACCAATCAACATGGCTTGAAGGAATCTGATAGAGAATTACCCAATGAACATTTCTACGAAATTATTTGAAAATCGGCCTGACACTTTTGGAGGAGAAGATTTTTTTAAATTTTCACTATAGCCATATAAGGCAAAATAGCCCCGCCCCCACTGGCGGCCATGTTTTTCGACCAATCAACATGGTGTAAAGGAATCTGATAGAAAGTCACCCAAGAAACATTTTTACAAAATTATTTGAAAATCGGCTTGACACTTTCGGAGGAGAAGATTTTTTAAGTTTTCACTATAGCCATATAAGGCAAAATAGCCCCCCCCCCCCCTGGCGGCCATGTTTTTCGACCAATCAACATGGCTTGAAGGAATCTGATAGAGGGTCATCTAAGGAACATTTCTTTTTTCGGTTTCGTTGCCATGGAAACCAGAATTTTGCATGGATCCCAAAAATTTGAAAGGAATTCTGGTGATGTCATTGAGAGGATGCTTCCTGTGAAGTTTCATCCAAATTGACCCACTGGTTACTGAGGAGAAGAAGTTGACGGACGACGGACGACGGACGACGGACGCCGGACAAAATGCGATCACAATAACTCACCTTGAGCAAAGCTCAGGTGAGCTAAAAATATACAGAATTTAAGCCGCACGGCAGCACAGCAATGTCGCAAGATTGTAAAAGTTCAAATTTCAACATTAACCTTTGTTCAGAATTCTGTGACCCATTCACTTTTTCAATGATTGACTTTTTACTCTGTAAATGTCTAGACCTGTACTCGGCACCAACGAACAAATGTGTGTCAGTTTTTGATAATGTAAAGATAACAGACATAACTTTTGAAGGCGTTCAACTTTTTATAGAAGTAAAACTTACGGGAAACTTGGACGATGTTGCCACCATTTTCAGCTGCGATCACAAAAGCTCACCTTCCACTTCGTGCATAGGTGAGCTAAAAACTGGCTAAGATTATTGCTTTATTTGATTGAGGAATAACTCTATTCAACAAACTGTATTGTGGCGTCCTGCAGTAGCTCAACACACAGGAACTTGTTGTAGACCAAAATGTTTTGGCAACAATCTTTTCTATAACGTCAACTGCTGGAACAACACAGAGCCTTAAAATAGCCGATCGATGGTTAAAGGCAGCAGCGGATGAAGACAAATTATACTTTGAAACATACATTATGCAGTATCCGATGAGATATCAGGCAGTTCATGATCAATCTGTACGGTTGCATAATGTCAATCTCCGTTGCTGTTATATAGTGTTCTTTATGGACAACTTAGTCAGACTAACAATACATGATGATCCCAATCCAGGCCAGAACAGAACATCACAAATATGTACCTTACCTATCACACTGAAAGGCTAATACCAAGAGATCATGTTATTTCTGAAAATTGGCACAATGAAGAATGCGAAAATGATCATCTTACATCGTGTTAATGTATGGAAGGAGTCCAACTTAGCCAAGAGGATATAACTCTTCTAATGGCAGCCACTGAAGACGAGGCATTGATGTGGAATGAATTTGTATCACTAATAAGATGGGGGACATTTCACCAGATATAAATGAAATAATAACATCCCTTTCAGTAGAGAATGATATCACAAATGTATCATCCAGTGCAAACTGGTTAAATGAAGAAGAAACCCTAATGAACACTTCAGATTGGAACCAAACAATAGAATATATTGAGCAAAGACTTAACTCTTCTCTGCATATTGATAACCCCTTAAATGATTTTGATGGAGAAGTGGAGGAATTGGAAAAAAAGTACAGTTGAGTCTGGCAGCACATCACGGAATGTCATGCAGGAAAACGCGAGTTTTCTTACAACGTTCAAAGTGCCAGAGTGTAGCACCGCACCCATTACCAGCTACTGGACGTGATGACGATATAGCCAATCTAAACTCAATCCTGAAAGACACAGTTAAGAAATTATGTAGGACAACTGTACAGAAGGATCGAATTATCTTTGCGCCCGATCATCAAATTTCAAAAAGTATTTTCAAGTTGATGCAAGAAGATGTATTTTATCGACAATTTCTGCCAGAGTTTCCTGCTTTACATTTGCGTAAATCTAAAATAGTTAATCTGTTTGGAGCATATAAAGATGCTGGACTTCTACATCTTCTAAATTTTATGAAAGATGAGGAACAAGAGGACAACTGGATGAAGTTAATTTCTATACAGCATATTGAAACAGCTTCAAAAAATATTACACGACTTGCAGTTGCACTTCACTTAGCCTTTAACATCGCATTTTATGAACAGCTTGAACCCAGTTACCAGCAAAAGTTACATAATGATATGAACATTTGCGAGACGGCCGACCTTGAACAACATTGGGGAAAGCAACTATCAGTATTTGCTCAAAATGGATACTCAAGAAACGTAACATTTGCCTTACATAGCGACTTTATGTTGCATTGCAACAAGATTGTTGCAATAAAATTAACTTGACCAAGCAAGACTGGATACACATAAAACCTTTGGTTCGACTCATTGTACAAGAAAATGGGTTTGGTAGAGGAGAATCAATCATGCCTCATCATATTTATGAGTGTCAAGAAAAACCATTACCGTGCGAAATTTTGGACACACATTCTTACAATGTGGGCAAGTATTTGATGAAAAGGTACGCTGCATCAAATATAATATTTTGGATTATGTAAAGAACAAGTACCTGAACTTTCAGTTCTAGATAGTCCAAGTCATTTAATCCGTAGAGCAACTGTTGGCAAAAACATAACAATGCGCAGAATAAGTTATAAGGCATCTAAAAATCTACTAAAGTTTACCGAAGAATGCAAGCGGTACAGTATCACTGGTATAGCATTGTCATCTGTATCAAAAGGGAAAAGGGTCGTCTTGTTTATGGACACTGTACAGCTTCAGACAAGTTTATTCATATTACACACATTCACATAATCAGTAAAAGCTAAACTTGTAGCCTCAACTATTTATTGTGCATGAAAAGTTAAAAAAATATTAACGGAATTGTGTCCTTATATAATAACAAGTTTATAAACACAAATGTACACTGCCAATTAAAACCATTACAGAAAAGAGTTAACAATTGTACTCATACCTTTTTAAACATTATTGGGATAAACTGCCAAATATACGCTTTGTTTTGTAATTTTCGTAACCAGGTTAACGTGGTGAAAATCTTTTTTATAAAGACCATGCATAGTTCAAACATTGTGTAGATACTGGGTCAACACATTGAATTTTGAAAATAGACCACAACCACTTTCCCCATGTTATATTCTGTTAACAACCATTACCATCTCAAAATATATCTGACAACTCTACTTGGAATGAGAGATTTACCTTTACCTTTCAACTGATTTGCTGTTTTCGGGAGTTAAATGTCTGCTGTGCAAACATATTAGCAAAACTATGAAACATGAATAAATTTGGAAGTACTGTTGAGAATCAAATTTGAAAAAAAAAATGAGAAAAGAAGAAAAAATACATTATGAGCTATTTCCTAAAATATTTTCAAACAAATATGGAAGTACTGTTGAGAATCAAAGTTGAACAAACTTTGGGAAAAGAAGAAAAGATACATAATGAGCTATTTCCTGAACTATTTATAAACACATATGGAAGTACTGTTCAGAATCAAAGTTGAAAAAACTTTGAGAAAAGAAAAAGAAATACATTATGAGCCATTTCCTAAAATATTTGCAAATATTTATTTTTGCTGTATGTATCAGGGAAATGGTTAACTTTTCTTTTTATCTTCAATTACTTATCTGACTTATTTTATTTGAACCCTTTCCTTATACAAACACTTTCTGATTCCATGATGCGGACACATTTTGAAAAACATTGTGAAAAATAGAGAATTTTCTCATCATTAACAATTCTCCTTTGACACATGCAGGTATTATACTATCATTCACAGAGATTTTCAATATTTTTGCTTAGATGTTTTCCAAAGTCGTCTACTGCAGATTTGATGTATGTGGGAAAAGTTTAATATGTATTTCAAATGTATTTCCACAGATAAAATGAATAACAATCATGTATTCTCTTGTCTGAACTATAAAGGTAGCTAGACATCTTTTAAAACACAGAAGAGTTTTCACTTTGTGACCTGACCCAAACTATATTCTGTCCACTAGTGGAGATGTTATCTGTGTACCGTTACCTATAGCACCATGGGGAGAGGTAATGGTCATTTGATAAACGCTGTGCAAATCAATTGACATGCCATATTGATTCTTATCTGAACAGAACGAGAATACTCTCGAGGAAGTCCTAAGACTGGGAATGTACTTGTGCATTATCTATTAGCTTCTGTGCCAGGTATAGTGTTAGCGAGTCCTTTGTTACGATATTACCAAGAAATGATTTTAGTTGAGTCCTCCACTTTATATCCTCTGGCGGGTGACTTGGTCCCTCTGCGCCGTTCACGGGTTGCTTCCTTTAGTGAACCATCGACTGAGAAGTTGTCAAATATAACTCTGGTGAGATCATACCTCCGGGCCTTGCTGTCTATGATCGACACAAATGCATCACTAAGCGACTTACAGTTCACAAGTGGTTTTACTGACATGAGCTCCTGTACAACCGCCATAGCATTAATTATGAGGCACGTGTTTGTGTAATTATTAGGTATTGCAGTTGCATCAGGAACATCTGTTGAAAGCTTTTCATTTATAGCAATCACTTTACTTTTGTCTACAGTTGGATGAACTGAACCATCTAATTTCATGAGAACACGGTTAGATACTTGGCATTAGACCTGCAGATGCACGAATCTTCAGTACTTCAGATTTGGCTTGCAGCTTCAATACCTTTGTGGTGGCATTCCAGAAAATGTTCTTACATTTTGTAATTTTACCCCATAGGTTGTAATCTCCACATATCCGTTCCTCAACAAATGACTTCATAGCCGATGATCCTTGTTTTTCAAAGGCTAATATGCTTTCATTGGCAGATTTGGGGATAAACTCCTTTGTCATGATCTTGTACATGTCTTGTTCATTTGATGCAAAGATGTTACATGGAGACAGTACATCATGTAGCGTTTTAATGGCCCGCTCTTGTCTAAGTACTCTTGGCTGATTGAGGCAGTGATGTACTGATCTAGCCCGGTTTGCAATACCAACCATCGTCTCTGCTTCAGTAGCAATTCGTGCAAGTTCTGGAGCACACATACACATTGAGAAGTGTAGCTGGCGATTGTGTGATACCGTTGATAGCACCTTGGCCTTTCAGATTTGTGTTATGTTGCTCCTGAGCATGATCTAATCCTAGACGAGTGAAAGGTATCTGGTTCGATGTGTTGACTGTAAATCCTCCTTCTGGGTCAGTTGTCTGCAAGTCATACATCCATGCAACATGTTCCGGAATGTGCTGGGCATAATCATGCCGATTATACCCAAAGAAGTAATAAGCACACAGTTTCTCAAGAGAGGACAGATGTGGAAGCCAGTCACCCTGTCGTGTGGCATGTTGAAACTGCAACAGGGTCATTACTTGGTGCATGTAAATGCGTGCCCATTGAAACATTGCATTTTCACTATGTCTGGCATCAAAGTCAGCTAGCTGCTGCTTGAGATCGAGGGACTCGATAACAGTATGTAATGTTTTGTGTGCGTCTTTGACATCCTGTTTCGATTCACATGCAAGTGACAGGATTTCACAACTAGCTTCTAGAAATTTGCGTGTGTCGGGTCTTTCGGAAAAGAAAGCCTCAAGCCAAAGGTCGAATAACACTTGTAGTGTTATCTCATGTGCCTCAATCGCTCTACTGTAATGGTTGCCATTAATAATTTGGTTAACGGTTACAGTGCTATACATGTCTGCTTCGACCCATGCCTCATCTAGGCCACTGCCCTCTATTGTCTTGCCTAAGCACCTGAGAGCACACACTGATGTATGGAAAGCTCCAGGACACACAATCCATCTGCTCTTGTACTGAGGATCCAGGTACTCCAACTTTAAGACACTCTTGTACAGGTCCATATCAAATGTAACAAATAGTCTCCTGTTGCCGCCTGATACCAGATCATTCAACCTACATAATTGATCCAGCGTTGTTATTAATGTAGGCCACTCCTGTGGTGGAGCATTGATGATTGGAAGTGAATACACTTTGTCAACAGTCACAGATGACTGCTGGTCAGATGGCAAACTGTTCAGAAGTGAATTGTATGCCGACCACACCGGTATTTGCTGATTGTCACCGTTTTCTGATTCATTATTTACAGCTGCACATTCGACAGGAACAGTTAACACTGTCTGAGTTGTCGTTGTGACAGAATCTAGCTCTAGATCAGGGATATCATTAATTGCAATAGTCTTCATCGGAATTGTTATCTCGTTGGAGACATCAGTTTGTTCCGTAATGCCTGAATGTATCAGTACTCTAGATGCATGCTTCGACGGTCGATTGAAGTACCTTGCCACCATGCATGTCATATCAATCTTGAGTGCATTCTCAAATATTTCCTTATGACCTCCGACTTCGTAAGATTGGTAACACGGACTACTGGCTGGTTTTGGAGTGCCTTCTATGTTGCGTTTGCTAATATTGATGCATGTAGATGGGATGTCTACAAGTGCGCCAGGTGATACTTCGTAGAGGTCAAGTGGCTCTCTTAATGACTCTCCAACACCAACTTGTTGGAAAACACTTGATGCTATTGCATGGAAACTGTTCTTTCCATCACTGGTGTCCACCTTTTTGACACATTGTCTGCTGACGCACCTATTGCTTGGCTAGAAAATTCACGTCTTGTGGTGTCTATTGTGTGATTAACCATTATAAAATCTCTAGCAAATGATGGAGATGACTGTTACCTACTTCAGCCAGACTCATGATTCTAGAAATTCCAGATGAAACGGTCTGAAAAATGTATCTTCTAAATGTTGCATATAATACATGTAATTTGGACAAAGTTATTATATTTGGACTATTAAATCTGCATGGCAGCCATCTTGGATACCGATATGACTGCCAAGGCTGTCTTTTGAGATTATCTGTAATTACAGAAATGTGTTCCTTGATCCCTTAAATGTGGGTATTGACACCAAAATCATGTCTCTATGACATATAGGACGTGAGATATAACGAAATCCAGATTTCTGCATGGCGGCCATCTTGAATCCAAATATGGCTGCCAAAGCTGTCAACTGACACTATCTGTCACACGGAAATTGATTCCTTGACCCTAAATATGAGGGTGTAGACACCAAAATCATGAATTTGTGTTGTTTATAAGCCGAGATATGGTGGATAGTAGGTTTCAACAGCGGCCATTTTGAAATTCAAGGTGGCCGCTGTATGGGGATTATGAAAAATTGCCAACATTGGTTTTCATGTTCCCTCATAGTCTTAAAATGATCCCTGAAAGTTTCAAAGAGTATACCAAAAATTACATATGGGACACATTTTTGCTACACAAGCCTATGGACTAGGAGGTCACACTCATTTCGTCAGTTATTACTAATTATGAGGGCCTGTTTGGAAGTTTTACGGGAAGCTCGAGGGGAGTGAGCGTGAAGCAGGAGTCTTGGAGGCTAGTGTTAGATGCTGTTAACGCGTAACAGTCGTTCCTTCTCTTCTTGAATATATAAGGCATGAATACACGATATATTTTAACTACTTTCTTATTTTGTTTTGAATTTGATAACCGAATCCTTCGTTAGTCATTGAAATTAATTTTACATTTCACTGGTCCGAAAGAAAAAGATAAACACATTTCAGTTGAAAATGGATAATTTGTCTAAAGCATCTTGGTAACATGCATATACAAGTAAACAAGACATTGATTGGGGACTAGGTTTAATATGAATTCAATCACTTAAGTGCATTTAATCACCTTGCTTTATGCTTGGCAATGCTTGTTTACACATATGTCACAATATAATTTAAATGGTTCAATAAAAACTGTTTACTGTATAAATGTTTTTGAAAAGAATAATTTGTATTATTAAACCTCAGGCTCACGTGACTTTGTAATGTTAAATTCTCATATACTCATCATGGGCAATTTGTTACTGTCTCATTCTAAATGTACATTTTTGACCGGTTAACAGTATACTGTTACATGGCACACGCGTTAAACTGTTGGTTATGCACATGCGTGTGTTACATTGTAGTAGATCTACCCATATTCACCTCTCCTAAAAAGGTATAGAATAAATTGAATAAACATGTAGTTTTGTTCGGTATAATAAAATAAATATTGCATGGCTTCCAGTTTGACTGTACATATTGTCAACATTCAGGTAAATGCTGTTAATCCTCGGTTTAGCTTAACATTGGTTCTAAGAAACACTTAAAAACACTCTCATAAAAGAAAATGCTTTATATGTGTGGCTATTCTAAAATGCATTGTACATAAAATTTACTATTGTTATCATGTGTTCATGCTATGTGAGTTGTTAACTTGAACAAATTGTTTTTATTTACAGTGTGTCTGTTTGTGAAAGGACCCTGGATTGGATTGAGAAAAAGTTTAACAACATAAAGCAGTCAGGTAAAATATATTTTTAAGATCACTCTCTTTTATTAACCTTTTCCCACATACAACAAATCTGCAGCAGACTACTTTGAAAACTCCCTTTAATTTAAATGAAAGTACAATAATTGAATAGATTTGAAAACATGATGACAAAAGGAGATTGTTTTTGTTTTGAGCGATTTCTTGATTTCTTCTTTTGTATCTATGTTTTCAAAAAGCTGTCTGTTGCTGAGGCGTCAAAAAGCATCTTATTTACCGAAAATGTTAAATATTATATATTTTACATGGATAATTTTGTCTAAAAATGTCATGTGTAAAAAATCTCTATAGGAAGAAATGCTGAGGGGTCAGAAAGCATCTAATTGACCGAAAATGTTAAAATATTATATCTTTTACATGGATAATTTGTCCAAAAAAGTCATGTGTAAAAAATCTCTATAGGAAGAAATGGCTGGTTTACATTATCACATTAATTTCTTGTCCCAATTTGCATTTTTATTTCTATGGTATTTGAATCAACACAAGAAACAATTTTTTCTTAATTTAACTGCAAAAACATAATTGATTGATGTATTGGTATCTATCAGTTTCAGTTTTGGATGTACATGTAACATTTAATCGAAACTAAGCCATACAATTACATTAATTATTACTTTAATCTCAGCAAAAGCCAAGCGGGACGAAAAAGAACATCAACCCACTGGAGGAGGTCGACAACCAGTGTACTCACCAGCAGTTTTATCAAAACTAAGCCATACAATTACATGTTTATTACTTTATTCTCAGCAAAAAGAAAGCGGGATGAAAATCAACATCCACCCACTGGAGGAGGTAGACAACCAGTTTACACACCGGCAGAGGAGATGTGGGTGAATGCCTTGGAGGAGCGAAAAAATCCTACCTTAGCTTTTAGTTTCAAACAACATCTCTCACTAAACCATAGGATGTATATCAACCATTTGCCTTGTTATTGTGTCTTACTGTCATGTTATTATGTCTTACTGTCATGTTATTATGTCTTATTGGTGTGTCTTTGTGTCAAATTAATATGTTAGACTTATTAGTTTGTCATAAACAAAAACTCTAAATCAAAAGTAACTCTTATATGAGAATAATTGTACAACATACCGTTTTCAAAATATCTGCAGATTTGACTGTTTCTGAACACTCTACTGTCATGTGCAGAGCCAGGCCATTTGGCGACACAGTCATAGATTATGAACCTATGGTCACATGTCATCTGAAATCCATATTAAATGATGGTTTGCTGTTACAAAAATCCATTTCCAATTCATTTTTGATTACATTATATTTATATAGTATTTTTTCAAAATAGTTCAAAAACACTTTACATCAATGAAATTTGTTAACACTTTCCCTCATATAAACACTTTCTGACGCCTCTGCAGCAGATAGCTTTTTGAAAACATAGTGACAAATGAAGCAATTGCTCAAAACAAGCAATTACTCCTTTTGCCACAATGTTTTCCACTTTTAGTTATAGGTTATCTATTCAGTTATGAAGATTTTTCAATTTTTGACAAAATATGTTCAAAGTCGTCTGCTGCAGAATTGTCGTATTAGGGAAAGGGTTAATTATCTTAATAGTGTTTTACTGTCACTTTATTTCCTTTGGAAGACATAATATACAAAGTAGTTAAAAAACATTTTTTATTCAGTTAATACAATAAATTTTATTTATAAATTGGTAAGCATATACTAGTATTCTTACGCTTTAGCATGGAAGAAGCATTTCATAGCCTGTGCAGCAGACAACTTTTGAATACATTGTGGGAAAAGAATAATATTATTGTTCATGATGAGCAATTCCTCATTTTTTAACTCGCCTAATCGAAGAAATAGGGGAGCTTATGTAATCATCCGCGTTAGCGTTGCCGTACGCATTGCCAGCTTGATCAAACCTTTGCGTGCAAGGCATTTTCTCAGACACTGTGTATGCTGTTGCGTTGAAACTTCACACACTTATTTAGGGTTATTAGATTACCTTGTATGTCAATTCCCTTAATTCTGGAATGGATTTTGACTGAATTGTGCCCTATTTTGGACTTAGAATTTTGGTCAAACCTTTGCGTGCAAGGCCTTTTCTCAAACACTGTGTATGCTGTGGCTTTGACACTTCACACACATATTCAGGTTCATTATATGACCTTGTATGTCAATTCCCATAACTCTGGAATAGATTTTTACTGAATTGTGCCCCCTTTTGGTTTTAAATTTTTTGTAAAACTTTTGCGTGCAAGGCCTTTTCTCAGACACTGTGTATACTGTTGCTTTAAAACTTCCCACACTTATTCAGGGTCAAGTCCCATAATTCTGGAATGGATTTTGACTGAATTGTGCCCCATTTTAGACAAACCTTTGTGTGCAAGACCGGGGATTTTGGGTTATAGTTGGGCATTTAAGGCCTTTTCTCAGAAACTATATAATTGATGCTGTTACTATTAAACGGTTTTCTTTCTTTTGTAAATACAATTTCAACTAAATTATTCCACTTTTGGATTTTGGACTTTTACCAATGCCATAACTGTTCTTAAAAGTAGGCCCCGATAGACGATGGCCCTGATAGGCGAGCTATATTGTCCTCCGACAACTCTTATTTGAATATGTTTTCAACTCTATTCATTCTTTTTATTGTCATTGTATAGAGCTGGAACTACTTATGATATGTCCCAAAATAGAGATATTCCATAATTTTTGCCTACACATCTAAATATTATGCTTTAGATTGTTTGTAAGTGGGAAAATGTTAAATACAGTATTTAAACAAATTGTGAAACTTAACAAATGCACATATTTAATAATGACTTAAGTTATTGATAATAAAAATCATCTTAAGCAAACATATTTTGTTTTATTTGTGATATGCTCAGTTCTATCATTTTTGAGATCTTTTGAAACGTAGCTGTAGCTGATTTACTTTGATCACTTTCTGTCCTTTGTTAACTTTCAGCTATAAACAACATCTTAATCATGTGGGGGGCGGGGAATTGAACACATAATAGGAACTGTCATTTGATTGTCCATTTTCAAAACACACACATATATGCCATATATATAGGCCTACCTGCACATTTATGGAGGCATAACCTTTCCGGTTCATGTACTCATGTGTTTTCATGTGCCGGTTTGAGGATCGGAATCTGAGTCACGTCTACGAGGCCAACAACATTTGGAAATTCTGAAAAGAAAAAAAAAATGAATTATGGGCAATTAATGTATGCAGTGTTTTTATTTATATTGATTAAACAACTACATTAAAGTAACTATGATGGGACAAAATACTCATCGTTTTCAATAGGTGTCGATCTGCTGCATAGGCGTATAAATGTGCGAAAAGGTATAAAGAAAAAATATATTATTATCTTCAGAATATAAGCAGCACTCGTCCAACATTCTTTCTACGTTTGACAATAGTCGCTGCGACAAGCGTCAGTCCCCTTACACCAATGGGCTAACAGTATATGGGGAAAAGCAGCCAGTTGATTGGAACTAATGTTGTGTGGTGTACTGGTGTGGGAAAACTGGTCGCCGTGATATTACTGAAAAATTGTTGCAAACGGCGTAAAACCACAATCAATCAGAATGTGATATTCCATGCACTATGGGAAACCACTCTGTTAGGTTTCATGTTACCCTTGTTGTTTACATAGTGTAAACGTACATAACACATACATAACTTTGATATTCGTTTACATTTTTAAAATTGCTTATATAGAAGCAATCATACATAAACGTGGTTGTGATATAACAATCAAAATTGGAAATATCATGATTGCAAATAAAGTTATAATGTTAGTCAATGTATAAATACACAACAGTACTTTGATTTCGTTTCTATTTTTAGACGTCGCTAAGGGCAATTCATGTAAACATCCTGCCTAGCATACTTGAACCGGTTTCTTTCCATTTCATTGAAAAATATCATTTGGGCTTAAATAAATTACTATCAATGATAAATAACAAGTCATAACTACTTGAGATTGAATAAAATCCTTGTTTTATCGCCCCAGTGTCTCTTGGTATCTTTATGAACGTGGTTAAAATGTGAGCTAAATTAAAAAATTCCACCACTCTCCATACACTCCTGCATATCGTCGATGTTGAAACATCCAAGCAGTCGCCGCAAATCTGCTGAATACCGGCTCCTGTCAGGTACCGTAATGCAACACAAACTTGCAGAAATGCTGAGAGTGGACGATTCAGTTTCGTCTCGAACTCCAATCGTCCACGCGAAAGTTAAACCACTACACGGACTGGACTGTCTGCTGGCGGAAACAATACCTCGCGAAAAAAATCAACATTGTTATATTCCTCGTCCAGTAATCTTCCCGGCCTTCGATGATTTCAGCGTCTCATACGAGCAGCCATTTTGATTCCTTAAGTAATTAAGTATGTGGTTAAGTTGGCGTCCGTAGTAAACTTAAAAACTTAACGATATTTGTTAAGTTTTTAAGTATTTTACTTAGCGAAAAACGTTGGTGGAATGTGTTTTCCTAAAAAACTTAGGAAAATCCCTAGTTTAAGTAATACTTAGCGTTAAGTATTGTTGGTGGAATCGGGGCCTGAATTAGAAAGAAGTTTGTATATTTGCCTGTATTTTTTTAACTATTTGTCGCAGAATTTCCATATCATAAAATATTTAATACATTCTCATTTCGTATTACTAAGGCTTTTGTGATAAAATTGCATAATTTTACAACTAAATAGTTGATCTCTTATTGCACTTTAATAGTTCAACAAACTTATACACGCTTCACATTGTATAACAAAATGAAATTTATCTTCTATAACATCTGAGCGGCAACTAGGGCAATTTCTTTCTGGTCTAGGTACTCTAATACTTCCATGACTACCAATTTCTATGTTAAGGTTATGCGAGGAAAGACAAAGTCTGGTCAAGTTTACTCTTATTTTTCTTTGTATTACTTTTTCTAGACATTCGCTCAGGCAGAAATCTGTTTTAAAAGATTTGTACAAAAGTGACAAAATATTACCTTTTTCTAAGTTACTGTACCACTTTTGTACAAAATTATCAATAACCCTTTGCTTAAATATGACTATAAACATGTTATGATTATGAATACCTTGATTTTCCTATATTTCTGAAAATCTGTTTTCCGACAATAAGGTTTTAACGTTTGAAGACCAATTTTCTTTTACCATTGCGGGTGTCTTCACGTGACATATCATATACAGTTTTTAACATAATATTGTCTGTAGATATAAGTTTTAACCAATATTTGATAATAGATACATATCGATTGATATAAAGATGCAGTCTACCCAATGTTCCGTAAGCGAGTTAAACTGGACTGTAGATCCTCTATGGATTGGCCGATGATTAGCATATCGTCCGCGAATACTAAAAGAATAATATAAATATCTGTTATGTTAAGACCACAGTTAGATCTTTCTTGCAAAAAAAGCTCAATATCTTCAATACAAAGTGTGTATAAAATAGGTGAATTTATTTTGCATTGTCTCAATCCTACTGAAATATCAATATAAAAAACATAGTAATCGTTGCCGCATTTGACACAGGACTTAACGATTAAATGCGTATCGTCGGTGTGTTACTGCGCATCTTTTTTGCGCATGTCCTTGTCGATTCATTTTAGTGCTTTGCTCTTTTATGCTCATTGCGATCAATTAAATTGTGAAACTGTCAATATCCGGAACACGATATCAACAAGGTGTCAATTCGGTGTAAAATCATTATGTCCGCGCAAGCTAGGCTAAAGAGTGGCAGATTGTTATCGTTTAAACGTTTAGAAAGCGAAAGCAATCGCAATATTTTCAAAAGATTGACGGAAACTTGCATTGATACTGGATAATCGGTATCGGATTTGCCGCAAACTAAGCGGAAAACATGCCGGGAAGTAGACGTGTAGACTAGAACTCGTTTACTTAGAAGATCAGCCTGTTTGTGAAGACTGTGTGAAATAACACTATATTAAGTAATATTTCTCCTGAAACCAGACATGGCTACGGCTCTTTATAGTATGTGGAACTGTGAATACTGTCGAAACAACCAAACGACACCAGCCGAGGAAAAGAGGCAACTTTAGTTTAGGTAATTTACTTTTAATTATAATTTTCTATGATGTTATTAGTTTATGAGTTTACACAAATTGAAGGGGGTCTGACAGTCATTTAACTGATTTTTATCTTGATATATTATCAAATTGAACACAGTCAGTTAAAATTCAAGGAATTTTACCAAGGATTTATGAATAAGTATAAACTATTGCTATGATATAACTGAAATAATGTTGAAAACGGCATAATACCCCAATAATACCCAAATAAAACAAAGCAAACTTATTGTCAATGTAGCCTGTAGAAATCAGTGTGTTTTTTGATGCTGTTTTGTGACCAGGGCACTTTCAATTACGAAAATAGTGACATGTAAAATGTGATGAAAGTCAGCTTTTATTAAATTTAGGCCTACTTTTGTGAAAAAAAGGGTGTCTTTTGATTGTGAATGGGGCCCCAATTTGGGTTATGAAATACAAATAAAACAAACACACAAAATATTCTATCATAGTCATAAATTATTACACATGTGTTTATATGTCTTAAGTAGATTGCAATATGATTTAGTTAACATTATATCAAAGCCAGGTATTTATCAACCTCTTTGTTCTATTTTTCAGTACTGTAGACAAGACTCCATTATATTCAATTCAAATATGACATGGTTTCGCAAAAGGGTGGATCTGATGGAGCTATATAAAGTGGCTGCCACTTTAGTGGGGAGCAACTAAAAAATAATGTGTTGCATTTTGACTTAGATCTCAAGACTGTAGACAATATAGCTTTCATGAAAGTAAAGGTGAATCAATGCCCATCCATTAGTGTTGAAGAAACTGGCATGGTAGTTCTAAATATTTTGAACCAGATGTGGCGCCCTGTCTTGTGCTCGAGAAAGATGTGAATGTCTATGTCGTAATTATGGACGACGATGCATCAACCATGGTGAAAATTCAAGAAACAATTCCCATCTTGTACAAAGATGGTCAGACATAAACCACAAGACAAGAAAAACATGAAGGAAATCAGTTGTACAATTTACTGAAAAAAATCTTTAACTACTCAAGTCAAAAAGTATTTTCAAAAGTGATATAATAAGGCTGTAATGCAGAATAAGTGTGATCCATATGCACTTGCTAGATCTTTAAATCTAATTGTCCGAAACTCATTTGGATAGCAGAGCCTATCAAACTATTCCAATTGTTTCCCTTTGTTTGACTATCATGAGTCTGCTGTAAGATAAGGGTGGTTTTCACAGAGCACTGTTACTCACATACAGACCTGAGACGTTTTCTTATGCTAAACTGCTTCTGCAGCAGTTGACTTTAAACATCGTGATAAAAGGAGAAATTGTTCAAATTGAACAATTTCTTCTTTTCAGTTTTGTCACAATGTTTTCAACTGTTTTCAGTTAAGCATACTTACATTTATAGAGACTTTCTATGTTTTTTACCCAAATGTTATCAAAGTTGTCTGCTGCTGATTTGTTGTATGTGGGAAAGGGTTAACATGCCTCTTATCTGGTGAAACTATGTGTGCCAGCCTTTTTACCCACTCACAGCAGATCATGGTGGACTGCATGTGGGCTAGGTACATTTTCTTAACCTAGTATCTATGTCCATGCTAGTACTGATTTTAAAAACCATGTATCATGTATAAGTGAACTGCGCTGGGATATAATTGAAATTTATACTGTTGAAATGGTGTAAATTTCAATTATAAATATTATTATTGTACGTTTATTTCAAGGTTGATGTATGAATTTTGACATCTTGATCATAATTTTTTTTGTTGAACAAAGTTTCCCAAGATATTTTTTTGTTTGCATGACATTTTTTTTTTAACTATTCTATCATTCAGCCTTAAAAATAATACACCCATGCTTGTAATGCTCTACAGATAAATATTGTGAGTAACTTTGCAGAAGAAATGTTCATTTTGAATAACATAAAACTGTAATTTGTTCCTATGTTGTGAACCTGAAATGTTTCACTAATCTGAGTCTTCATTTTTTACCAATGGATATGTTTACAGACACTGCTTGCTGTATTTTTATATGCACAAAATGAAACAGTTTCAAAAGCATATTTGAGTGTCATTCTGTGAGGACCAGACTGAAGGTCTTTGTGACTAGCATAGATTCAGACCAACCTTCACCTCTGTTCAACTTGATCTGATTGATCAGATCATATGCATGCTCAGACTGATGTTTATTGTAGAGAGTTATTGATGTTTTTAAGTGGTCACTGGATATATGATACAATCATTCATGCATTGGCAGGTCTGTAATTCATTTCTCTGATGTGTTTATTATGAAAAGTTAACAAATGAAAATACCGCATCAAGAAAACAGCCCCGCAGTAGTTCTGATTGCTCGCATGAGCGAATGACTAGAACTGCTGTTATGCTGCTTTAAAAAGGCAGTTTTGATTCTTGTCAACAGCAGGTCATGGTAGATTGCTTGTAGGCAAGGCACGTTTTCATAGCCTAACTAATGAAATTGTATGATGTTACGGTATAAGCAAACTGTTGCTGGGATATAACCGAAATACTGTTGAAATGGCAAAAAAGTACTGCCTTAAGAGATATTTAATTCAAAATTGTATTTTTCCTTGGCTAATTTTATAAAAAGAAATCATAAAGGGAGATTATTCAATAGGAAATATCTTTGTAATTATATTTTTTTTGTTTCATTCACCAACCCTTATAATAAGGTGTTCATATGAAAAGTATTATAAAAATCTGTCGACTATAATCTTTTAAATTCCAACTTTTGTATTGTACCCGTGTTCAATTTTATACAAATTTGATCATGGCGGCCATCTTGAATTATTGTATATAAAGTGTTAAAATATAAATATTTAAAAAAATGGTCAATATTGATGAAGTAGACACATGATTGATTCCTGTAATATGAAATAAAAACATGTTGATATATAAATGTATGTGTTTGTATTCACTGGTATGAAATAGTGTTGTTACTCTACATTCCATTATATTTCCTTAAACTGAGCACATATATGGGTTTTAAAAGAGTGCATAGCAAAAAAAGTAGATACACGACCCATTTTTTTTAATGTTGTTTTGAGTTAGTCTTTGAGTAAGGAAGCTATGGACAAAATTTAAGAAAATAATGTCCATTGGTAAAATTCAGAGAATACGCCTTAAAATAGATTTAAATATACAAAGTATTTTACCATCCAGGCCTTGTTTGAACAATTTATACCAAAACGCGTTTCTATATAAATGTATGTGTTTGTATTCACTGGTATGAAATAGTGTTGTTTCTCTACATTCCGTTATATTTCCTTAAACTGAGCACATATATGGGTTTTAAAAGAGTGCATAGCAAAAAAAGTAGATCCACGACCCATTGTTTTGAATGTTGTTTTGAGTTAGTCTTTGAGTAAGGAAGCTATGGACAAAATTTAAGAAAATAATGTCCATTGGAAAAATTCAGAGGATACGCCTTAAAATAGATTTAAATATACAAAGTATTTTACCATCCAGGCCTTGTTTGAACAATTTATACCAAAACGCGTTTCTATAAAATGAATCAAAAGCTTTTTTGAGTCCACAAAGGCACACTAAAGCCGTTTATTCCTAGTCAGGAAATAACTTTTTATATTTGATAGGATAAATACAGCATCAGTAGTACTACAATCTTTTTTAAAACCAAACTGAGCATCGGACATTTTATAATTTTCTTGACTCCATAACTGACTCTTTCGTTCAATACACTTGTGAACAATTTGCCTTAGTCACTCAGTGAATTTATGTCGCGATAGTTATTAGGGTCTTGCTTATCTCTCTTTTTTTATGGGAATTATAAATCCTTCAGACCAACTTTTGGGGAAATATCCAGAATTAGATACAATTTTGAACATATCGGCCAAGTGACCCGATATAATTGTCGTTAGGACTAGGCGTCTTGTGACGTTTTAGACTTTTAATTGCGCTTTGAACTTCGGTTACTGATATAGGCTCATTTAACGCGCCAAATGTAGGGGAATCTATATTTAAATCGATATTTTGAGAAATTCTTCAATATCCGGTATTTCCGTTTTTCGATAATATTAAATATACTTCTAAAAGGGTTTTGAAAATCTGCAATGCAAGCCTCGTTATGAATCGTTATATATTTACTGAATATACTTCAATAAAGAAGTTAAGGGCAATACATCGGTTAATAACAAAATGTCGAAAATCGTCAGCTGCAAATGCGTCTGGATGTGAGAAAAGGTAAAGCCCGTCCAATCATTCTTAATTTAAAATATTTTGCATATTTATGGCTTTTATTGCAAGTTCAATTAATGAAATGCGTACAATGTAAATCAAGATTATATTGATCAAATATGCATGTTTATCTCGATCTTCTTTGATTCCAAATGTTGTTTCAATTCGCATAAACCCTAATAAACAGTCGCATTAAACAGGATATAATGGTGTAAAGTCGTTTTTAAAACATCACCATAATATATTTGAAAAGAAGAAATAAAGATGAGATATCTAATAACGAGCACAGCGAGTTATTGGATGACATTTTTAGTCAAGATCAAGAAATATATCAGAATTCGATGGTCTATCAAATTCAGTATGACCTTTTTTCCGGATGTCATTTCACGGGCGACTTTCAGGTTCGCAGCCTACGCTCTGATTGGATATAATTCGAAAATTGAAATATTTTTGTTGATATTTTCGTAAAAGTGTTATGGTTATTGATCATCTCATATTCTTAAGACATTTCTTATAAATGATTGGCGTAGATACATTAAACAAGAATTATTTTATTTATCTAAGTAGTCCGCAGCGACGAAGGCTTTGTTGTCAAGGAACTGTCTTCAGTCCAACTCGAAATGTTGTGAATGTCATTGTATAACAATATAAAGCCACAAAGGCTTAATATTATAGTCCAGTGTCTAAATAAAACGTAATTCTACTTAAAATACAACATTTTGACAACAGAATCAAGTGCAATCAGGTTTATTTTATGAAAAAAGTGGCCCGTAAAATAAGAATGTTCCTTTGTTGCTATGAGAGAATATCAGCACAGGCGTGCTATAATCTAGCTCGGAAAAGTCATCATAAATTCCTACATTAGTCAGTTTGTTCCTTGGTTTGACTCATATCAAAGAGTATTTACACATTAAGGGAGAACAATCATTTAAAACAGGCAAGATTATGCGAAGATTATGCCTTGACATTTCGCCCGCCAGATCTACACGTTTATCAAGTAAGTGTCAACTTATAGCGTTTAACTCTTTAATATCTAGTGCATTTTTGCAAACAAATATCACATTTGTTTATTTACAAACATTATGATATATAACAATTCAAGATATTTTGTATTCAGTCGCGAATGTTCCGGTGACGGAAATTGCATTTTTCATTGCCTGAGTTTAGCACTGCATAAACGATTGATTGCAACAGCGATGTTACGAAAAGTCATGCATTCGAAAAGTGGCTTGCGCAAACCTGCCTACAAAAATGTTACGGCCCACATTTCACAAATATATGTATGAAAATGTCATGATGAAAGGAAACGGGTGGGCGGCTGCTTAATTATTTCAATGGCCTTTTAGTATGAAAAAATGTTCTTTTCGTTCTAGGAGATGAGTTTGTCACAGGTCTTTTATATTACTTGTGTATGTCTACTTGTCACAAAACCATATTGGGACGAAACGTTAGATCTTGTTTACATTTTACAAGGTTCTGGTAAAAGAGTTACTGCTCGTGTTTGAAACACTAGTACAGCAAACTAAATTGTGCAGATTAGGAGTGTTTTGCTGGACCATAATGTAAGTTTGGGCTGCATCCTCACAATCACGATTATACAAATAGTACATGTATTTAAACACCTTGCAACATTCCTATCATGTCAGACATGTTCATTGCTTTTTATTGCCTAAAATGAAACTGGGATTCCCTTTCGTTCCAAATGTGTATTGCACTCATAGTCATATGTGAAGTTGTGCACAGTGTATGTCGTCTTTGCAATTCTAGTAATGGTTTCGATTTGGAATTGTTATTTACTTATGGATAAAGATCAGATTTCTGTATATTTTGTTCATACCAATTTATATTCATTTAACCAATGGATCAGCTGATTAATTATTAGTGATTAATTGGTGTGTCCATCGATGGAAATGCATTGGCAGATCTGTTGCAGAGTCAATTCACTATCCAAGTTGCACTTTTGTACAGGTTTAAGCCCGAATGACAAGTCATTCCAAGAAGTATTGAATTTTATGGGTTTTTTTTAAATTCAGCTTTTTCAATAATAAAACGATATCCTGTCATTGGGTCTTGTTAGTTTTTCGCCCTGACATTGTTTGGTTACACTACTACTCAAACGTCACAATTGGCTGGTTTATCTGCTTTCTGCATACATTGAAAATGAGATGGTGACTAGAACTTTCACATTTGGCCTGCCAGATCTACAATTTTACTGATTAAGTGTCAGTTTTTGTTTCTTCTTTAAAATCAAGATATTATGTTTGTTCACTTACATTACACTGATTAGTTCCAAACATACCTCACCATATTCAAATGCAATGGCATTGTCAGGAGTGGAAACATTAATGATCTGTTTCAAAGTAATTTTTCAAATTTTCCAAATATATAAATTTATCAAGTGGCTAAACATCACTGAGGTAAACCGTTATTATACCCCCTTCGAGGAAAAGGGGGTATATAGGAGTCACTGTGTCGGTTAGTCTATCTGTCTGTCTGCCTGTCGGTCGGTCGGACGGTCATATATTGTCTGGCCTATTTCCTACAAACCACTGGTTGGAATTCAATAACATATTACATGAAGCTTCTATACCAAGAGGAGATGTGCATATCCTAAAGGTCTTACAATTGCGTGTTGTTTTACAAAGTTAATATCAAGGGTAACTTGAGTTTGATAATATGGAAAAAGGCACAGCCTCAAAACGAGCACAAAACAGAACCAAACAAGATGTTACATAATACTATTCAACAGAAGAAACATATCAAAAACCTTACCTTCAATTATTCTTACAAATCAGAACAGTTCTCCCATGTCTTCAGTTGCATTTTATCAAAGAGCTCTTTAATCTTTATGATCAGGGCCTTTTGTATAATCCATGCTCAATCCGAAGGATGAATATCTCTTATATAGTTTCAACGTTGTACATTGAAGTTTTAAAACCAGCACAAATTGAGACATAACTAAAGATGACAATATAAAAAAGTTCCAACTCTGATCATATCCCGGGTCGTGAAAGTTCATGATGTTGGCAACTCTTTGCATCACTCATCGTGATTGGTCATCATCCTTCAGATCCTGGATGTGGTCGGATGGATGTCTCCACTAAATGGTCAGGTACTCCAAACTCTCAATGTTAAACTTCTGTTCAATTATTATAACTCACTCAGATGAAATGGAATGTTTAATTTTTAGTAATTTTTTACAAAAATAATTTTAATATAATTATTTAATTAATGCTAAACGATGAGATACTGAGTTCTATCAGTGAGATATAATCCATTTCACCCACACTGTGAGTGATATAGGTATGACGTCATTTTCCTAGTTTCCGGTCATGTTATACTACACACGTTATATATATAAAGAAATACGTAAAATACCCAAATCTGAAAATTATTATTAATTGGATCGCTACCCCGAGTTATGCAAAGCACATAGTCAATCACAATAACTTATATTGCAGTCAAGTTTTCCATTTTATCAGACCTGGTGAGCTTGTTTTTTAACCATCATGACCTATATTTGAATATATGGCTTATATATCCTCAAGACAATATTTATGACAAAATTTCAAAATGATCAAGTTAAAAATATGGCTTCCAGTCTTGACCTAAATGGTCTAGCTGTTGACAAGACAAACAGTCTTACAAAGTGTCAAGTTGCTGATCAATGCAAATAATGCAGTCTCTAGAGTGTTAAAAAGATTTTTCTCAAATTTAGCCTAGTGACATAGTTTTTGACAGAACATGACCTTCACTAAAACTTAGATTAGATATCATGAAGACATCTATTGTTAAAAAGTTTCAACATGCTGATATTAAAAATGCAGCTTCCACAATATTCACAAAGTTTTCCATTAATTTGGCGAAATGATCTAGTTTTAGACCCGATATGACCCATTTCAAACTTGGCCTAGATATAATCAAGGAAAAGATTAATTTGGCATCGAAACCTAGTTCTGGACCGGACATGACATGACCGGCATATTCAAACTTAAGACAAGATATCATCAAGACAATTATTCTAATAAAGTTTCAAGATAAGTATGCTCAAATTAAAAATGCAGCCTCCAGAGTGTTCACAAGATTTTCCTTCAATTTCACCTTGTGACTTTGTTAGACCTGATATGATTCTTTTTTGAACTTGGAAAATATTTGATAGAGATGAATGTTCTGATAAACATTCATAAAAATTGGATGCCCAATGTTGCCTGTAGAGTGTTTACAAGGCAATAGGTAGTGATGCTCGACAGATGGACAAAATGTGATCACAATGGATCAAATGGAGCACCGTTTGCTCAGGTGAGCTAAATAAAATTGTTTAAGTTAAAGTCTCAAACTAAATTGTGTTACAAAATGTTTGAAGACAACTATAAATAAGCTTTTATCTCTCTCCCATGTACATCACATATGCAGCAGAAGGTGTAATTCCTAGACAAAATTGAAAACACTTTGACAAAAGTAGAAATTGCTTGGTTAGAATAATTTCTGCTTGTTTTCATATTGTTTTCAAAAGTGGTCAGCTGCAGAGTTGTCAGAAAACGTATATATGTGGAAAAGGGTTAAAACATATAGAATTAGTAAAAGAGCCATAACTCTGTAAAGTAACATGCAATTGTAACCCCTTTACGATATACATATCTCATATTGGTAAAGAAGCTTCATGTAAAAATGTATTGAATTCCACCCAGTGGTTTGTAAGAAATAGGCCGGAAAAAATACGGCTTACTTAATAAGTAAAAGGGCCATATAAAAGTATGTACATGTACACTATTAACAAATGCCGACTTCATACCGAAATCACAGAGCAATTTACGGGTGTTTCAAGTGAAACAATTGCTGTTTTATGTTCGGAACCCCGGCTATGCCATTCATTAGTTCCGTTAATTAACAATAGACATTGTGACTTACGTCATTAGGACTAATGAACGAAGGAAGGTAGTCAGTTTCCTGGCACGACTGTTGTGTGGAGTATTATTGGCTGAATGCCAGAATAACACGTTATGTGAACCGCCCGCCGTCATATAACTAAAGCAATAAGTATACTATAATATCCATAAAACAACATATCTAACGTAGATTTTTTTAAAGTCGTTTTTAAAGTCGTTAGCTGAAGATTTATTTTATGAGTTAAACAGTATAACTACGTATTTCCATACTTCTCATGCACGTGTATTTATAAATATTAACCAATTATTATGCAGGAAGGGAATATATATTTTTTGTTTGCTTTCGATACCTACATGTATTGTTAGATACAGAACAAATAGGACAATTCTAAAATCTTACTTTTTCCTTCAAGTATTCTTATATTTCAAGGTTACTCAACTTTCGATATAGAATAATTCTTTGGTGCGTCATTATTGGGACAGATTTAAAAAACAATTAGGGATAAGACGAAACATGTTCTTATAAACGGTCAATTAATTTATTACTGTTGAGGCCTATTGAATTTCTTATAGTTGTTGCAGCTTGCATTGTATTGGATGTTTATGTGTGATGTGTTAATCAATTAGGAATGTCCCGAGTATATTATATTGTATGTCAATGTCTCCATAAAACAAAGTATTAAGACTCATGTTTGGGGCTAAGGGTGTTACCTTATAAAGGGGATGTATGTGTTATCTGTTGAATCATAACATATTAGTACATACTGATAGGTACTTTCAACATCTCCGCATGAATTCAAAAGACTGTAAACAATAGTTTTAGAACATAAGTTTTCATTAAATGAACCATACTGGGTCCACAGTCGGCTGTGTAAAATGTGATACTTTAGCTCACCAGGATACTAAAAATAAGGTGTTTTCACAGTCTTTGTGTACATTTTCGATTTGGAGGATTGTAAGAGGGAGCATTTCTTTGTTCATCAGAGAGCTGATTCCAATCTCTTATGTTTAAATGAAGAAAATAATAACCGTACAGATGTGTGTTTCATTGCATGGGTACCACATCAGTGGTGTAGTGAAAAAGCGTACGCATCGGGTGCTGGATGTCGCGGATTCAATCCCCTGTCAAGTCATACCAATACTTAAATAATTACTACCATTATTAGACATTTGATTAGACATTCCTTGGCGCTCAGGATTGCGGCGATAGCATTACGATTGACTGTCTTGTGTCATTATAAATGGAACAGAAGTACTGGTAACTTACTTAGTAAACGCAGTGACATAACTGAAACATTGTTGAAAGCGGCGACAATAATTAGACAATCAATCAATCAATTCATTGCACGGTTCTAGAACCGTAAGTATTTCTAAGGTTGTAAGCCGAAGTTTGTCTAACCGTTTTTGGTAATAGGGATGAAACATATTCAGGTGAAATTCCTTGTTTCTTTTTTAAATGTTAATTTATGTTTTGCTCCAGACTGCAATCGGATTTCACCATACAGGTTGTCAATAGTTTAGTGACTCCAGATGTTATTCCGCAGGCTTCGAGTTTTATTTGTTCAATGTCATTTTCATCTTGGACGGTAACTTCCCGAATGGTCTCGTTATAATTTGTTGATATTCTAATATCGTTCTCTGGTAACTTTTAAGATGGTACTCTATATACTATGAATTAACCTTTATATTATTACATTACGGGGAGTCAATTTGATATGACTGACAAATGCCAGAAGCGACTCAAATCTGATATACACGTTTATAATGTATCATCTCTAATCTTTGTAAACATGTGTATCCTGGGGAAATTAGTTAAACTTGAGCACTTGAATACATCAATTGTTGACCACTGCACATGAACATAGATGTGTACAGTACATTTGTGAATATTTGTATAGTCAATTCTCAGTTTGTACAATAATGTATATTTTTATAATATCATAATTCTTTAAAAGTCGACTTCTGACGAAAAGATATAACAATATTTCTTTTCAGAAATCAGTTGACCAATTTCTTCATTCAAGTGGTATTGTTCAACTATTTTTACAATACTACATACGGGTCCCCGGCCCATTTCTGATGAACGTCTATTGATCAAGCAGATAAATTGCAACCGGTATCAGATGCTAATTACGAACTTGAACCGACTTTAATTGTTGTTATATATATATATATATATATATATATTTACAAATTAAGAACATTAGTATGAGATAACATATGAAGCAGTTATCGGTTGAACTGACATTAAATATAACACATCACCATGTTCGAACTTACCCAGTTATGGCATGTATACTGTTATAACCGGTGTTTTATAAATCCCTCTAATGTAGTTAAGAATATATTTTAAAACTTTAATTATGAAACTTTTTCTTTTCGACTTTTCTTGAATATTTTTATTTCTCGTTAGTTATGAATTATTCACAGCACTTGCATTGTTTGAGTCAATTGTTGTATTGTAGCTGACTAAACCAAGAACATGTATTGAAACTCCGCCATGATCGAGTAATTAGTACTCCCCATTTATAAAAAATCCTGGAAGTTCCTGGATAGATTCCTGCTTGCTTTAGTTAATAATGAGAACCCTTAAACAATGAATATGTACTATTCGTTCAATGAACGTCTATGGCGAGACTTTTGTGTACACAGATGCATAACAGATCTCAAATTCCTAGACCAGCTCATACATATCTCGTTGAACCTTAACGTCAACGACAAACAGTTGTTACCTCCAACAGATAACTAAACTTAGAAGTAATCATTGTCTTGATCATGAGCCCTTTCTTTCCTTCATTATTTCACTCAGTAAAATCAACATGTGCCATTTAGCTGCATTTTTAAATGGTCTGAATTTCCATGAGCTACAAAAGAAGCTCCATGCCTTCTCTCGTAAGTCATTTTCCTGTACAAGCATCCATCCCAATAGGTTAAGTCCTGTCTCTCTGTGTCCAAGATTGCGGTCCATTATCATAACTCGCACTAGTTGGAACACAGCTATACCTTTTTCTGTCTGTTTTTCTGTTTTAGAAGAAAGTAAATACTGTAGAAAATACAGATATATATGTGAATCTACATTAATCCAATTGAAGCGGCTATTAAATGTACCTAACGAACAAGGTTTTACGTACGCATCACCGAACAGCTCGTAATGAAGAGCTTTGGGGACAAGACTGTATTGAGATGGATGAAATACCATACAGCCTGTGGTATAGTTTCGTCTGAAGTGTTTGCTTGACATATCAGTAAATTGGAGTTTGTCAGCGAGAGCTGTATTAACCCAGCCATGACGATCTGAGTCGCATTGACACACAGATATCACATATGGTTTTAATTTGTTTTGACAGGAAGCTAAAATACGTTTACAGTCCTTTTCAAGCTGTTCAGATTGAATACATAAAGATGCTAAAGATAAATTTGCCGAAAACATGTCACATTCAATATTTTTTGAGATTATACGTTGAATTGTTTTTGACTGCAGCCTGGAGATATCACCTCGTGACACGTATAGGGAATACATAGACTGTTGATATTGTAACTTTATATGTGGAATTATAGAGTCAAATGTCATTCTTACATCTCTCGTATTGTGATCTGGTATGTGGTTCGTATTTTCTAGATAGAGCAAAATTTGCTTCGTCCAATTCAGATAACCTGTATATGTGTAACACATCATCGGCATGGATTGCAATAACTCGTTCCTAACATCGTAGACACGTTCTGCATTAAAGATATAGGCTCTGGATATTGGGGAATCTATGTTAAGCATGGTGCACTTCTTTATCACTCTACATTCCAGTTCAGAACAACACGTTTTCGATTTTAGCAGTTCACCTACATTATCACAGGTGATTGAATATAGAAAGTTGACACCGCTGTATATAATGTCGAATAAAACATTTTCTACATTTTTTAAAGTCATTTGGCTGAGCTTATCGAACATATTCTCCTCTGGAATGAAATAATTGGGACAATTTTTTGCATTCACCCATATAAATAGACGTTTTAGACACTGCAGTGTACAAAGTATAAGTTTATCATCAGTCCAAAAATGTCTTTGTGAATTTTCAATTGTATAAAACAGACTTGTTTTACAATGATATGATGAGATAGATTCACCGGCTTTTGATTCTATTATATCTTTCTTTATCATCTTGAGAAGAATGTAACACTTGTGTTGTGTTTCGTTCAGACTTGACATGAGATCACGCTCTTGAAGTGAGAAGGAAATTCTCCATTCGATAGACGTGTCACTGTGAGGATGTCCAACGCCAACAAGGAAACAGCCATATGAACCCATTGCTTCAAGTTGTATCTGTGATGGCCAGTTATAATTCCGTGTCCTGTATATCCAGGAATTGGCCGATATCGGTATTCGTCGACACTTTAATGCAGATACAAAATCACTTTGGCAACTATAAGGTGTAGCCGGAATCGTGTCAGCTGGACCGTTCCGAATCGTGTTTGAATTTAAATCAAGTTTGAAATGTTTTGCACATACTCTACCTTTCCAATCGATTTCATAACGGTCACCTTCTAAAGTAGTGTATGTCTTAACCGATTGCGGAAGTTTATTTCGAATAATCTGAAGACGAACATATCCAGGTTTGGTGAATTCATCAGTTACAATAAGGTAAGACATTTCCTCTTGATTAGACTCCAATAAATTTTCTACAACAGGATTGTCTTCGTAACAAAGTATATTATCAACATCAGAAGTTAACCCTGATGTATTTGTCCCTTCACACGAACTCCCAACTTGATAGCCTGACATTTTGTTGCAAGTTATGCCATAAAATTGACTTTCAAACGCGAATGATATTCCAGTTAACATAGCAGTCTCCCAAAACTTCTTTCTGACGTTCTCAGATCCGCCTACAACATTAAGTACTTCATGCAGCCGCTTAGACAATTCCTCAATCGCAGTCGCCATTTCACGGTTATCTGCAATATATATATAAACATGGACTAAAACACGTGTGACATGTATCTATACTGGTAATTTAATTCAAATTTTGAGACAAAGATTCACTATCAAACTATATTGAAAATGACAGATAATGTTATTTATTTCCAACACATCCCGAGAAAATACAGTGCATATTGCTGATATTTGGTGATATTTGGTGGACATTTCCAAACATCGATCTACCGGTGTAAATTCAATTCAGTGCACCATGTTGATACTAAAATACGTATAATGTCAATAAATGCATTATATCGTTTATACTATGATTCGTTGTCAGTAATAAATAACTAACCAAATCTTCTTTTCAGCTATTCTTTACAAAAACTATATTCAGAGCCTTTATGGCAAGTAAAGAAAACGTATAATGATATGTAATTGAAATGAACACTGAATGTCAAATGAGTGTTCATTGTTTTCTTATTTATTCAAGAACAAAGCTGATCTAAATCACCGCGGACGTTCACAGTAAATTAGATCTACACGTATCGGAAATGGCCTGATAGTGGTTTTCCTGTAAGAGCCCTCATGCATATATCACAATGGATCTGTGAGACCATACATTTTATAATCAATATACTTTGTACAAACACTGTGATAATGAAGGAATTAAGTCATATTATATGAGAAGGTAATAATGACTATGTAAAACAAAATATGACAGGATCTTGGACAACAATACACTTACCGCATCAGCCGTAGTTATAAAGGCATAATTCATATTAGTCATGCTGTTAACGCTTAACCATAGATATAATGTCAAACATCTTAAATACAAAATGGTTGATTTCGAGAGATTATTAATCACAGGTAAATTTGTATTAATATCGATACTAAACCCTTTACAATGTAGAGTCTACAAAGCTTGAAGAGGTTTGGATATGTCGAACATACCCGCTATACACTTTCGTACGTTGCTATGGAAGATGTAGGCGACGGGTTTGGTACCAGTTTGTGTTTTGGTTCGAATTATCAAATATGTAAAGCCCCTGTATGAAGAAGTGGCAGACAACGCCGTTACCCACACCGGGTCCAGACTAGTATCCTACATACCCCTGGGAAGAACAATATTGTTTAATTTCACATCTAAATAGATGCATTTAAAGTGTAAAATTTGTTTTGGGATTTCTGCAAATTCTATCAAACAGTATTGCTTTTGCTATGTTCCACCGTTAAATTTCTATTATTAACAATACTCAACACAGATAGCACATGTTTAATCCATGAATAAGCGATAGGTTCACATGGTGTGTATATGAAATGTTCATTGTCAATACGTTTTAACAGATACTCCTTAGCCTTGAATGTCACAATGCATTATATTTCAAAAGCATTTCATTTAGTACATACACGTTTCTAAAAGACCTACGCAGTCACGTGCCGAAGAACTATAGACAAGGGTTGTACATATATTTCATTTATTAAATACTTTTTTTACCACCAAACTCTATGCAATGGGTACGCACAAAATATGATTTAGATAAATAATATAATATATATTGTGGACCAAATATTTCCTTACTCAAACTTATCTACGATGAAAGAACAATTGATCAGTTCTAAAGATCAAACTTGTTTGTTTATTTTGTTGGTGTTTTCAACAGTTTATCTGTTACATGTAGGCGTCTCCTGGACTATTGACCAACATTACTGGTCCATTCATGCTGACACCAGTCAGTTGGTCATATTGCTAACTCTACAACCGTGAACGCCAATGAGCGTAAGCCATTACGTAAGTATTTCAAGCGTACCGACAACGTAAAAACACAATTTACACATACAATCAAAAGTATAAATCATGTGTGAATGACGTCACATTGCCGCATTTGGAATGATGTGACATCACTCTTCAATTACATCACATCATATTTCAATAATTCCGTTATATTCAGGGATGTAACATTACTCTATTTAGTACCATTTTTGCGGGATTTCATTTTCGAATGGTTGCATTTACACATGACATTCTGCATGGATTTGGTACGGAAAATGTCATAAAATGAAGCACTAAATCTTAAGAAATGCAAACAATAATATGGTAAAGACAGAGCCTCAAAATGAGCAGAGAACTATCCAAGAAATGTCAGTTATACGGACATAGTTAGCTGAGATGGGGCCAAACTTGTTTCATGAGGAATTTCAGACATTTTGTAAAATGTTGTAAATTGCAGTTTTTAAAATTCGACACTTTCAGAATATCATGCCTTCTGATTTATACCTGAAGCAGACGACTTTTGATAACGATTGAAACTAAATGAGAAATTACATAAAGCGAGCAATTAATCCTTTTACCACTTTGTTTTTCATTTTTTTCATTAATTATGCTTTCCGTTCTAGAGATGTTACATTGTTTTTGCCTATATGTTGTCAAACTCGTCTGCTGCATATTTGATGGAAAATGTAATAGAAATACAAAGTACAGTTAATTGCTTTTATTGCATACATTTAAGCCAGGAAGTAATTTTGTTCCCACTGAGATTTAAACCCAGATCTTCCGGTTAGACAAGGAAATTAACAAGATGAACCAAAACAAACTCAAATTGGCCTCAAAAGAAAGTCATTTATCCTAAATTCCTTTATTTGAACATTCTTGACAAATATGAGCTAGTCATTACATAATGAAGTGTAATCTTCCTACACTAACATTTATTGAACAGTCTTAAAAGACATTTGATAACTTTGCAACAAAATGAGAAAATGCAAGTAACTGAACTGGCCGTCGTGATATGACTAAAACAGTATCTAAAATGAAGTAAAACCCAATTCAATCAGAAGTTCGTATGGGATGATTGATTTTAATCCTTCAAGTAATAGATTGTGTGAAAGAATCCATTTTTCAAGTGCTTTCGAATACTTTTGGTTATTGTGTCTTATGGACATAGAATTGCATTTTTTTTTCGGAAAAGGTACATAATTTATAATCTTATTTTCACAGGCAAATTTGTGTTCTTAATCCCCTCTTTCCCACATACAATAAATCGGCAGACCAATTTGAAAACACAAACAAAATTGTGGAAGACGAATGATGTTTGTCATATATTGGGTTTTGTGAAACGTCGGAAAGAGTGTTTGCAGTGCAGGTGTTCGAACTCACAACAAGCTGGCGACGCTACCGAGTGCACAAACCTCCCCAATACTTATATTAGATTCAAACCAATGCAATGTAACCATTTACCTGTGTTTCATATGTTTTCAATCATGTTTGCACGTGTTTTAGTTTAAAACTCTAATCTTTGTATTAAAATGTAGCACACCCGTAGTGATGTCGGTACTTTCTGACCTGTTCTTGTATTTGAAGACTACTTACGCTTAATCAAGTGACTTTTGTGTTAATAACACTGTAGTTGAGGTGTTCAGTTTACACATGAAGAGATTTCCTGTCGGCTTTAAAATAAACGAAAACCGTGTTTCTTCTAAGAAAGAAGTTGTCAATTTATAGTGGGCCTATCTTATTATTAAACAATCTTTCTCAATAGGTTCTAGATTGGTAACCAGTATTCATATTTTCACTATTTGTGCAAGATCAAATTCTCCAAAAAAAGAAGTTTGTCATCACTTTCGATGCAGCATATATACATGTACATAGATAGAAAGAGATACACACGCATTTATAGTAAATTTCTTTTTTAATTTGCAGACTTTCCCCTTTCTCTAACGTATTCAGAGATAACAATTTATTTTATATGAACAGGTTATATTCTGACAAGAAGTGCCATACTATAATTATACGATAAAGTAAACACTCTTTATGTGTTTATTATTGATCTACGCTTAGAAAGATCTCTTTACTGAATACAAGTTTTGGTAATATCATCGTTATAAAATTAACTGAAAGAACACACAATATGCACCGAAACAGAATTATCTTATTTTGATGTTTGAAAAGAATTCTGTAAAATCAGAACTATTTCATTTTCACCTTTTTCTTTTGTGATTTCAGTAGTTGTCTATTGCAGAGACATCAACAGTTTTCTGAACTAGTAATATATTTAAACTTAAATGACAATATATAATAGTTAAATATAGATGCACATTGTACAGGTACATTTAGTTTATAAGTCTGACACGAATAAAGGGCATTGAAACATCCTTAACCACAGAATCCACGTTTTACATTCATTGCACATTCTCATTTACTTAATTATTTAGCTACCCTTTATCAAAGCTATAGCTATTGAATCAATCAAGATATCAAAGTATTTTATTTATATACATGCTTTTGTCTGTTTAAAGTCATACAATGACATGATGACATAATGACAATGAAGGCACGTTAGTTCATATAGATTAGCATACATTATATTGTATCAAGTATGTATCAAGTATGTCTACATACATTGCAGTGTATCAAACAACTACAGAACAAAAGGTTTTAGAATATTGATTTTGTGTTTCATTTTTGTTTGAAAATATAATAACTACAACTTAGGACACATTTTTAAAAAATCATCATGCAAGAACATTAATTTAGACAATCACTCCACATACATGGAAAGCTTTTGAACAGTGACACTCAACGCCATTCTATGAATGTCAAAATCAGGTCAATATTGTTCAGTATTAATTACATGTATTAAGGTCAGGTACATGTCTTTATTGTTACACAACTCGTGTACAGGTCAATATTGTTAGGTAGAACTATTTCACAATATCAGAATCAGGTCGATACAGTTGAGTTATGACATTTCACAAAGGTCAAGATCAGGTCAATTATGTTGAGTAATATAATGTATTAAGGTCAGGTACAGGTCAAAATTGTTAAGCAAACCTTGTTTCCAAATTTCAGGATGAGGTCAATATTCTTAGGTAGTATTTCTTTACAAAATCTGGTAAATAAAATTGAGGTATTATATTGCTCCAAGGTCAGGATCAGGTCAATATTGTTGAGTATTATATTCAATTAAGGTCAGGTTATGTTCAATATTGTTCAGTAAGTCTTGTTGACAAAGTTTAGCTTCAGGTGAATATAGTATGATTATACTCTTTCATAAGCTCCGAATCATGTCAATGTTGTTGAGTAAATATATAAACAAAGGCATCTTATTTGTTTTTGTATTTATTTATTTACGAACAATACAGATCGAGACCAGCGTAGATGCTCAAGGTGATCAGGATCTACACTGGTCACCAATTTCATGTTGTTGGTTTACCTGTAATGCCCCACATAGAACACACTGGATGTGTGATTCAATACCTTTTAGAAACAATATATTTCCCACATAAGCCGTGATCATGAAGGCCGTTTAGTCGTATTATTCACTCAGTTAAAACGATTATGTCAGCCACTTTAGACACAAACTATTAATACATTTACAAACTTTAACGGAATTTTAATTGCCAATCTGTGTGACAATACTTTTTACAAACAATATTCTTTCCACGTGAGTCGTGATTATTTAGGCATGGGTCACATTATCTATGCATATAAAGCCTTACCATAGATATAATTCTATAAAATTATTTTAAATACAAAATTGTCGATTTCATTAGATTTGTTTTCGAGAGTTAAAGATTCACAGGTAAATGTGTATTAATACAGTTACCCAAATCGATTGAACCCTTTACAGTGTATGTTGTCTACAACGACAGAGAGGTGTTATGTTCTGTGCCACATGACCGTACGTTACAATGGAAGAGAAATGCGATGGGGTTTGAACCGATTTGTGCAACGGTTTTGATTTTGGTATTATTGTTAAAGTGTTTGAAGGTGGAAAAAAGTGAAAGGTTGAAAGAATCAGATACCATTGTCAGCTTAAACCCTTTACAGTTTGTATTTCAAAAGGGTGTGAACTGTACAATAAAATCCTTTTCACTGAAAAAATGTATCTACCATGCAAGAGAAGCAAACAGTATTCCTGCTTCTTAGACATCAAAAAAGAATTCGATCAAGTTTGGCACAATGGACTGTTCCATAAAATGCATTTAAGGGGAGTAAGTACTGCTATCCTTAAGTCCCTAATAGGTTTGTATAATTAATCTGAATCAGTTGTTCTGTTTAGAGGATATACATCAGATCCATGTAATGTGACGGTCGGGACCAGACATGGGGGATTGAGTTCACCATTTTTCTACCTCTGTTTTATAAAAGGACTATTCTGTACGTTAGAAAATAGTCGGTACGGTCTTGTCATGCAGAAGACTAATATACCGTGCTTTACTTTAGCTGATGATATGGTTTTACTCTGTTTGACTAAGAAAGGTCTTGATCGATTATTAAATATTTTCATGTATTTTCTAAAAGGTGGCTCTTCGAGTTTAATCCACAGAAATGTTCTGTCATTGTGTTTAACGAAAGCAAACATGAATATTCAAATTCTACTAGAAAATGGTCAATCGGATGCTAAACTTTACATGACACTGTAAACTATATTCACTTAGGTGTTGTTTGCATTAAGTACATGTCTTATGCCGAAATTGTTAAAGATATCTATTCAAAGATTTTAGGATCATTCATGTCTCTATTTAAAATTGGTCTGAATGTAAAGGGGTTTCACCCCTTTATAGGTAAAAACCTGTATGACACCATAGTTCTTTCTAGGGGACTTTTTGGGTGTGAAATACTGTTTTCCTTAAAATATTTCAGAATTGCTACAGCAAGAGAAATTAGATAGATTTAACTTAAAAAAAATTCAAGGCATAGACACATTTGCAAGAACTGATTTTGTCTTAGTAATGTAACAAATGTTAAATATAGAATGCATTATTGATAAACGTAAGTTAAACCTGTACGTTCAACTCTGCATTCTGAATCATTATAACATTATTAAGGTTATTTTTATAAAACGGTATTGTAGTTTCTGCTTGTCAAATTGTACCCAGTGTGTATATTTTTCAGATATTTCCTTCATACTTAAAATATATGGGCTTACATTTTTTTTTCATATTACAACGATGGTATATATCCAAAATGTTTAAAATGGGAAAGTACAATAAAACAGACTGTTAATGCATTTTTCACTGAGCACTGGTTGTATAGAGTTACCAATGATCCAGACATTTACTTATTTACCAAAATTCATCCCGCTCTATGTGAAAACATATTTTAGCATAAAGGAAATGCAAATACAAATATAAATGACACTGCATGAATATCATTTGCTCTGGGCAGTTATAATGCTTATACACTCTGCAGTAAATGTGGGTCTTTGTACAATAATGCAGTTCTACACTGCTTAATGCATTGTATCTTTGTACAATAAATTAGAAGCAAAACAATGGATGCTTTATTTCACACATATGGTATCGAGGTATATAATCATTTCTACTCATCTAGTGGTGATATCGAACTATGTATATTACTAGGAAGTCCAATACCAGAGTTTACAGAACTTTTACATGTCTGGCATATTGACTTCATAACATCGATATTGTATTACGTTGATCTTATGTGGTCAATATGTCATGGCCTGAGTACTGCTGTACATGCTATGACAAAATGTGTAAAGAAACTGCTTTGTTCTAAACTATAGGATGGAAATATATTCCCATTCCTACTTTGTTCATAGTTTGACATTTACTCTCAATCTCTCTCTCTCTCTCTCCTCTCTCTCTCTCTCTCTCTCTCTCTCTCTCTCTCTCTCTCTCTCTCTCTCTCTCTCTCTCTCTCTCTCTCTGTCTCTCTCTCTGTCTCTCTCTCTCTCTGTCTCTCTCTCTGTCTCTCTCTCTCTCTCTCTCTCTCTCTCTCAGTCTCTCTATCTCTCCCTCACTCTAATTCTCTCTTTGTCTCTCCATCTCTCTCTTTCTCTTTCTCTCTCTCTCTCTCTCTCTCTCTCTCTCTCTCTCTCTCCTCTCTCTCTCTATATCTTTCTCTCTCTCTCTCTCTCTGGATCTCTCTCTCTCTCTGTCTCTCTCTGTCTCTCTCTATGTCTGTCTCTCTCTGTCTCTGTCTCTGTCTCTCTCTGTCTATGTCTGTCTGTCTGTCTGTCTGTCTGTATGTATGTCTGTCTGTCTGTCTGTCTGGTCTCTCTATCTCTCTCTCTCTCTCTCTCTCTCTCTCTCTCTCTCTCTCTCTCTCTCTCTCTCTCTCTCTCTCTCTCTCTCTCTCTCTCTCTCTCTCTCTCTCTCTATCAATCTCTCTCTCTCTCTCTCTCTCTCTCTCTCTACATTATCTTATTAATACATTGTAATTTATTATCATGTTCATCTAACTCTCCCTTGTAATTTAAAGGAAATAAAGATATGAATGAATGAATGTCAATAACAATATATTTAAAAGCAAGTTATTAAGTAGGTACATGTTTCTAGAATACAAACTCAGTCACGTACTGCAGAACTTTAGAAACTAGTCATATTTCAGTTCTTAAATCCTTTTTTGACCACCAAAACAAACGCTGTTGGTACCAACAATATATATTGGATGAGTAATATAAGATATATTGTAGACGAATTAACTCACCGTTCAATTTGCAAACAGTTTTATTTCCACGCACTGTTAATAATGGTGTATTCCTCTTGCTAACATAAGTGTCTCTGTCTGGAACTATCCTTAGCTGTTGTCAAATCCTTTTCATAAACCTGGCACAAAACCGTCAGCCACTTATGTCATAGTAACAGACGAACAGGTGTAGTTGCCATGCTGTAAAGATATAAACATCCGTCTAGCGCTAATGATTCAATAGTAAATATATTTGCATATACACTGACGTATATAATAATGTGTATTACGGGTGTTACCCTTTACTTAAAATGGTCCATTTTTCCGATCAATACAACAGGGGTGGAAATATGTTACAAGATGATTTGCGGTAGGCTTAGTACGATTGATACCGGGTTTTAGACGATCTCGATGGATTTAGGAGACGATATGTGTTGTTGTACATGACGTACTTATGTATTTGTCCTTTCAACCGTAACAATGCAGATCATGTTGTATACATAACTACATGAAAGTTACTTCTCTGTAAGAAAGGCGAGACATTTGGTAAGGTTCAAATGCAGACGTTACATGTTGCATTGTTTTGTACTGCATTCGGATGCGAACAGTCATAATTTAAAATCATATCAACAAACGTTATCTGTCATGTGATATAGATTGGTTTTGAATTGAGTTGTATCAATGTCATCTGATTGGTCATCGATTACTTGGACTGGTACTATGTCAGATCAATAGCTAAGTAGATTGTCGGTATGACACCAGTCTACGATTTCTTTGACTAGTACCATGTCGTCCCAAGATATACCCGTATATATTAATGCATTATTGATTGATTTATTGATTGATTGATTGATTGGTTGAATGCATGGGGTAAATCGCCGTTTTCAACACATTTTAAGTCGTAGCACGGCGACTAGTTCACCTACTCGTGTGTTTACGGGCTTCCAAACACCAGTACTCCAACTGAACAATTTTCAAAGCAACTGGCTGCTTTGCCACAGACTGTTAGCCCTTTGGTTGAAGACTAAAGCCGTTTGTCACGCTGACCCTGCGTAAAACGTCGGAAATAATGTTGGCCGAGATGGGATTCGAACTTAAAACTTCTGGATTTTCAGCCCGCGTCAAAACCGACTCAGCGACCGGTGCTCTTGAATAAATGACGACATCCTATGATTTACCTTTAAGACGTATAACTCGACACTGTAAGATAGACACGATACGTTTGTAAGAGTTCATAGCTTGGTGTTTTTAACATAACAAAACATAAACTTTAAATTTAAAAATTGAGTTGCTATTAACAAATAAAACATTGAAGTACTGGTGAAAAACAGGTTACACATACATATATAAATATATATATATATATATATATATAGAGAGAGATATTTGTTTCAAGATGAACATACTATCCATTAAAGGTAGTTACGTTACGTGCGTAAGTATGCTTGGGTTCGCGTGTATTTGTAAACACGGTACGTTTTTAAGTGTTCGTGGGTTGGTGTATATATGTAGACATGGTACGTGTGTAAGTGTTCGGGGTTGTTGTATATAGGTAGACTTGGTAAGTGTGTAAGTGTTAGGGGGTTGGTTTATATAGGTAGACATGGTAGGTGTGTAAGTGTTCGGGGGTTGGTGTATATAGGTAGACATGGTACATGTGTAAGTGTTCGGGGGTTGGTGTATATAGTTAGACATGGTAAGTGTGTAAGTGTTCGGGGGTTGGTGTATATAGGTAGACATGGTACGTGTGTAAGTGTTCGGGGGTTGGTGTATATAGTTAGATATGGTAAGTGTGTAAGTGTTCGGGGATTGGTGTATATAGGTAGACATGGTACGTGTGTAAGTGTTCGGGGGTTGGTGTATATTTGTAGACATGGTACGTTTGTAAGTTTTCGGGGATTGGTGTATATAGTTAGACATGGTAAGTGTGTAAGTGTTCGGGGGTTGGTGTATATTTGAAGACATGATACGTGTATATGTGTTCGGAGGTTGGTGTATATAGGTAGATATGGTAAGTGTGTAAGTGTTCGGGGGTTGGTGTATATTTGTAGACATGGTACGTGTGTAAGTGTTCGGGCGTTGGTGTATATTTGTAGACATAGTAAGTGTGTAAGTGTTCGGGAGTTGGTGTATATAGGTAGACATGGTACGTGTGTAAGTGTTCGGGGGTTGGTGTATATTTGTAGACATGGTACGTGTGTAAGTTTTCGGGGGTTGGTGTATATAGTTAGACATGGTAAGTGTGTAAGTGTTCGGGGTTGGTGTATATTTGAAGACATGGTACGTGTGTAAGTGTTCGTGGATTGGTGTATATAGGTAAATACGGTAAGTGTGTAAGTGTTCTGGGGTTGGTGTATATTTGTAGACATGGTACGTGTATAAGTGTTCGGGATTTGGTGTATATCTTTAGACATGGTAAGTGTGTAAGTGTTCGGGGGTTGGTGTATATAGGTAAACATGGTACGTGTGTAAGTGTTCGGGGGTTGGTGTATATTTGTAGACATGGTAAGTGTGTAAGTGTTCGGGGGTTGGTATATATTTTTAGACATGGTAAGTGTGTAAGTGTTCGGGGGTTGGTGTATATAGGTAAACATGGTACGTGTGTAAGTGTTCGTGGGTTGGTGTATATTTGTAGACATGGTAAGTGTGTAAGTGTTCGGGGGTTGGTATATATTTGTAGACATGGTAAGTGTGTAAGTGTTCGGGGGTTTGTGTATATAGGTAGACATGGTACGTGTGTTAGTGTTCGGGGGTTGGTGTATATAGGTAGACATTGTAAGTGTGTAAGTGTTCGGGGGTTGGTGTATATAGGTAGAATTGGTAAGTGTGTAAGTGTTCGGGGTTTGGTGTATATATGTAGACATGGTAAGTGTGTAAGTGTTCGGGGTTGGGATATGTGACTCGACGCGGTACGTTCGTATGTGTTCGTGGGTTGGTGTATATAAGTAGACATGATCCGTGTGTCAGTGTTCGTAAGTTGGTGTATATAGGATTGTTCGCCAAATAGTTAATTCTGAAAGAAGAGGACACATAAATTCACCACATCAGTGTTTATATGAAGACACGATACGTTCGTTAGTGCTCGTCATTTGGTGTATATATGTAGGTGTGCGTGGGTTGAGGTTTATATGTAGATAGTGTACGTTCATAACTGCTAGTCGTTTGGTGTATATATGTAAGTGTTCGTGGTTTGATGTTTATATGTAGATACTGTACGCTCGTAATTGTTCTTGGTGATATCTTACACTCGTAATTGTTCTTGGTTTGTTGTATAAAGGTAGGTGTTGTTAAGTGTTCGTGGGTTGATGTTTATATGTAGATACTGTACGTTCGTTAATGTTCTAGGTTTGGTGTAGATAGGTAAGTGTACTTAAGATTTGGTGGGTTAATGTTTATATGTAGTTACTGTACGCTCGTAAATGTTCTTGGTTTGGTGCATACTAGAAAGTGTTTGTAAATGTTCGTTGGTTGATTTTTATATGTACACTCGTAATTGTTATTGGCTTAGTGTATATAGGTACGTGTTTTTAAGTGTTCGTGAGTTAATGTTTATATGTAGATACTGTACGTCCGGGAGTGTTATTGGTTTGGTGTATATCGCGGACATGGTTCGCTCGTTATTGTTCATTGGTTGGTGAGGGGAGGTATGCTGGGTTATATGATCATTCACGAATATACTTGTTCTAACTATTTTCGAGCGTAGTATTCGGAATGTTGTATTCATAAGTCGGTGTTTAATTCATTTTCACTTTATTATTGTATAAAGGCCATGGGTCAATTTTGTTGATAAAAAAAACCAGACTCTCTGATCCTAAAACCAACAGTGCAGAAGACAACCCATTTGTTTAACCATTTTCCGCGAGCAGGTGTGTTTTTACGACTATGAAGCAGACGTCTTTATCATTTTGCCATGTTTTTGTTTCAACTGTTCTCAATAGTCCTACTGCATTTGTAAATATCTGTTAAGGTTTTGCAATAATGTTTTCAACGGGTTTGTTGTAAATGGGAAACGTTTATCATTTATAGAATTACTGATAAATTTAAATTTAACACTTACAAGGCTTAAATGACATTAAATCGATTTGAGAACGATCGTCCGCTTCAATCAAAAATATTTTAGTCGTGTTAAGCAATCACATAATACATTAATGACAACTGAATCTTTTAATAGTATTACCTTTTATAATAATTATGTTTATGTTATTAATAATAATAAAAATAAATCATATCAAATGATAATGAATAACACAACATTGTTAAACACATCATGACTATCGTGTGTTTTTTATAAAATATCCCGTCTCAATTCCTTGTCTATGTAAAGTAGTAAAATTGTTTTTGACTTGTACACTAAAATGAAGGAATTAACTTTTCTAATGTTCGGATCTTTTTCAAATTATTCATATAGAGATAGCAGAGCAATTCAATACAATAGTATTAATTGGTATGTTAACAAATGATTTTGGTCAATCACGTAACAAAGTTCTATTTGAAGAATATCGGATTTCACAATATTAAGATACCTGATCGTTTTAGCTCACATACCTTTTAATACTCTCGTATAACTCTGATCAATAATGCGTTTATACTTTGGAATGTTATACGGCCTCATTTGTGTAATGAAAGAGCAGATGCCTCAGTGAAAGTGGTAGCGGGTTAGATCCTCGGCCAGGTCAGCCCATATACTTTAGAGAATAGTAAGTATGTCTTTCCCCGGCTCAGCGGTTTCATTTTTCGGTTGATCAACACAAGTCAGTATTTATCAGATCATTTTCTAATTGTAATTATGACTGATTCTGAAATTCGATCACGAATTTAAGTTTATATTAAAAATGTAGTACAACGATTATAAATCACGCTCGATGTCTTATGCCTAAGAACTAACCTTTACTTGATTACTTCGTGTTGAGAACATTGTTTCAATACCATTTTTTGACGCTTTCGGAAGCAGATCTCCAAGTTTTTACAGTCTCAATGAATACCGGCCTCGTCCGGGAATCGCCGAGCGTATTAACTAATGAATACCGACTTCGTATAAGACAGTATAAACTGCTAATTAAAACAGACCTCGTCGAAAAACTGTAAATAAACGCCGACCTCGTGCGAAAATCGCAGGGCCAATTAGCTAGAGGTCAATAAATTAAACATGTATACAACTTTGACTGACAAGCTAGATTTGTTTCACTATAATAACCGTTTGATCGGTACCAATAAGGGGATGCAACAAGCAGAAGTGCAGCCTAATTCAAATATATACGATCACTTTACTGTGAGTCAATAAGACCACAAAAAATCAGACGAAGCTCATATCTACTGTACACGTGACCGCGTCCTTGGTGGGGTGGTAGATTGTTTACCTTCAGTGAGGAATGTTGCGGGGTCGATCCCTGGCGAGGTCATACAAAACACTTTAAAATTTGCAGTTATGTTTTTCCTGCTAAGCTCCCAGGAATGTGGTGTTAGCATCACTAACTGGCTGGTCTGTGGATAAATGGATCAGTCGTATTGACAACTTTCACAGAAAACGCCTTGATAAAAGTGAATCTTCAAACTACCCCTTTTAAACCATTGGACAAATTACAACCACATTTTTCAGGAAAGGTTTTTTGGTAGTTCTCTTTCAAAACCGTTTACATATTTAAATTCCATGTAGAATTCTAGTTGATGTGGGATCAAAAAGTAGGGGCAAATGTGAAGAATTAAATATTCCTCTCTGAATTATATGTTAAACTTAATAAGCTGTGAGTGTATCATCAGAAAGAAGGCAAACAATTCATCTCCTGTGAATCTGCTTGTTGATTTCAAGTAAAAAAAAATATATTGGAAAATCCTCCACAAAAGCAGTATTGACTTGTTGAAGCATATGCCAACAAGGCGGCATCCACCAGGGACAACATGACTACACAAATTACATTACTGTGCAAATGTCGGTGTTGGTGAATATAGCGAAACTGGGTTATATGAAAATTCACGAATTCAAATAATGTATTCAGTATTCTGTCGTTAATCAATCTTTACAATATCCTTGTACAAAGTTTACGAATGATTCGTTATGTGGAGTGATAACAACAGAAATTCTGATAAAAAAAACATTCAGTAAATAAACATTCGTATGTTGATGCATCTGAGGAAGACGACTGTTTTGCACAGTTGTATCAATTGGTTGCAATATATTTTCTTTATTTTGAAGTTAAGTTCCATAGTTTTGTAAAGGTGTTTTCAAATTTGTCTGCTTCACCTTTTATTATATTTGGAAATTACAAATCGATAATGCATATAATTGCCAAATTCATAATTAATACTCACAAGGCTAAAACAACAGTTAATCGATAAATAGTGTATTAGCTACCGATTGTTACCTTAAAAATCCCCTTATTTGCGAAAAGGTAAATCAAATTCTTAATTGGAACATATTGTGGGAAAAGGATCATTCTTTTTAATTGTTTTGATATTCTTTTTCAACAAAGTTTTCTCTAGTTTTGAAAGTGGTCTGCTGCAGAGACATCAAACGTTGCCTAGTTTAGGGAACGAGTCAACCTTTTCCCATAAACATCAACATTGCAGTAGACGACTATATGTAAAATATGTAAAATTTCTATGAATCAAAATATAATAACTTGAAAATATAGTGACAAACGAAGTATTTGCTCATTACGACGCAGTTCACCGATTGCCTAAATGGTTCAAAATGCATCTGTTGTTGCAAGAAAATGCGTATGAATTTGAAAAAGGATTAAATCATTGATCCAGTTAATACATATTCTACTTGAAGACCACACTTGGTTCACCCCTTTTCACACGCACACGTCTCTTCAGGACATATTTCCTTTTCCTTCACTGTGTTCTATTCTATTTTACAGTTATTCTGTCATTTGTAGAGTGTTCCATTGTTGTGCAAATATTATTTAAAAGTCGTCTGATGCAAATGTGTTGTATGTTAGAAAGGGTTGCGCATGTATAATTCGAGAAGGCGAGTAATTTCACCTTATGCCACAATGTTTCAACTATATCCAATAACTATACTATCATTTTTAGAAAATGATCATATTTCTTTCTAGATTTTTTTAGTTGGTTTACAGAAGATATGTTGTGATTGGGAACAGGTGAGTCTATATATATTTTTTTAAGTCTAACTTGTAATAAAAAATTCGCACCGATTGTTAAGAAGGAAGAGAATAGGGAATTATGCTATGGTTCATTCTATAGGTGACACTTAATATAAAAGTACCTATTGTTAGACAATCTAAAAGTAGGACAATTCAAAGATCTTAACATTTCCTTCAAGTATTCTTATATGTTAATGTTATTCATCTTTTGAAATATAAATAATTCTTCTGTGCGTCATGGGGACATACATTTTAAACCCAATTAGGGATTTGCAGATTAAACATTTTCTTATAAACGGCAAATGAAATCATTAGCGTACAATGACAGACACATTCAGTCTAACAGATTATCCTGAAATCACCCTGTACAAAATAACCTGTGTATCAAGTCTGCACGAAGTACTTTCCTTTCAACTTACACTAACAATAAACTGAAACACACTGTATGGTCGTGTAGACTATCTCTGTGTCAATTGAACACTTGTCTTGGTAGGTTCATATCAGGTAAAATCACTATTTTTCCAAACATAAATCGTCAGTATACATGTATCGTCACAGACAAACAGACACTTGATCTGCTTCCGAGGGAGCGAATTCATATCAGGCTCTGTTCTGTTAGTTACCATATCATTCCGAAATGGTATTAACTTCTAGAGGAGCATTATAGAGCCGCGATATCTAACTCAAAAAAGGAATAGGTCTATCAATCCAAGGGTTGTCATTTCAAAATCCCATGAATGGCTTTCCCTCCATGCGTTCAGGGTTGTTTGGATAGCATCAATAATAACTCGCTGGTGTCAGGATAAATAGATGTAGTACTGACAACACACTCAAGAAAATGCCGTGATATAACTGATTAATTATTGAAAGCAGCGTGTGATATCGTGCCCTCAAACAAAGACCAATCTAATATGTGTTATATGTATCTATACTCCGGGGGATATTGACTTCTTTTAACTTACATCATGCTATTTCTAACTTCCCTTCATTATAAGGATAAGCAGTTTAGCTACATGTGTTATACACAATTCTAGTTGATAGACGCTACTTAGTCGGAAGTCCAGATATTTGGGATTATTCTGGTATTTTCTCAACAATACCTCCCTTTTAACCTAATAAACCCCTATGATGTGGTACCAAATGTATTCGTCTCAATTTCCCAGTTTCTCCTATTTCTTTTTTTTTTTTGTCTGCCAGTTGAACATTTACCACCATTTAAAAAGAGTTTATTTTGTTCCAACATACTACAAATCTGCAGCAGACAATTTGAAATAATCGAGAAAAAGGTGCAAATGGGAAATATCAATATAAAAAGGGGTTATCATTGGATAAATTTGAAAGCATTGTGACAAAAGAATAACTTCTTTGTTATGAGAAAGTTCTCATTATGTCATAATATTTCCAAAATTTGTCTTTGTATGGATACGTTGTATCGAAGAACTGATTAGGATTAAGACCCCTTTGAATTAGCTAGTTGATGAAGGTCAGACATGAATATTTTTTACATTTTTTTTAATTACGGTGCACTGTGAAAACGGTGTGAGTAGATCTACGATTCGTATATGCAGTTGATATATTGATGTAAGACAGGCATGAATATTTTTTACATACATAAACAATTGTTTTGTTTTGTCATGTTTTAAACCTTTTCCGTATACAACAGTTGTGCAGCATACCACTTTGAAACCATCTATGCAAAACTTGGAGAATTTACTTTAAAATGAAAGTTCATTTATTGAATAAAGTTGAAAACATTGTGGCAAAAGAAAAAAATTCTCATAATGAACAATTTATTCTGTCATAATGTTTTCTCAAGCTGCCTTCTGCAGATGCGTCTATAAGTGGGAATACTTCATTTTGCCACATCTGCAGCAGATAACTTTTGAAAACATTTCCATAATGCTATGTACTTAATAATTAAACTTTGATTTATGGAGATGTTTCACATTGTTTCCAAGATAAGTTCAAGCTGTATGTGGGAGACTGTATATAGACTGTATAAAATATAAAATAAACAGTGAAATGTATCACTAAATAATTTCACTGTATTTAACATTGAGTTTCTCAATACTCCAATAAAAAGTATGTAATAAACACATCACTTTACCCTTTCCAACAAGCAAGGCCTTCTCAATTCTGACGCCTCATCAAAATAGGAATGTTGTAAACATTGTAGCAAAAGGTGAACTTTCTAAACTCTTTTTAACAATTACACTTACATTAACAGATGTTTTCCATAGTTTTGCCCATATATTTTCCTAGTCGTCTACTGCAGATTTTGCTGTACGTGGGAAAGGGTAAATGCTTTATGATAAGAGCTTCTGTCTTATTCATATTTTAATTTGCTAGAGATGTTAATTAGTCTAATATTTCTATATTTTTTTAATTTTACTTTCTTTTCAAACACATTTGGTAAATTCTGTTGCAAAATGCGGGTTAACTTACAATTGAATCAACATTAATTGAAATTATTTTTAAACGGTTATTGCAAATTACAAAATGTTATTTAACTTTCATTGATAAAACAGAAAGAGTCACTTATTCCTACTATTTGCATTTATCATTTAAAGGGACTGAAGCCCATATGAGAAAAAAGCGGGAAAAAAGAAAATTGTAAAAAATTGCTATAACCTTGATGTTTTTGCATGTAAGGCATTAATATTTGCTGACTGATGTACTTCAATATATGCACACTATTACTATTGCGGAGATTTTTCGTCATTTTGCATTTTAAAATCTACTGGGTTAGTAACCCAGTAAATCTAAAAATATCGCTGTATATTTATCACGTTATCACTACAACCGAATTGACAATCTCCTTCCCAGAGTTGTTGTTCCTTACACTCACACATACATGAATGTAATGAGTCGATAGTGTTAGAGAATGCCGAATTGAATCCACAAATTCAAATGAGCAAGAGGAAATTCCACGGTATTTTTAAACGGGAAAACACGGAGCGGACGTTTTTTTTAACTGCTTATTTCCTATGAAACAATGAAAAACAAGACTTGTACGACCTTCTACAACATTCCGTTACATATATATAGACGTATTTTGGATTAATTAGAATAAGTATAAAATATAACGATTTTGGACCATTATGGTGTTCAGTCCCTTTAAAGAACTCCTATGATTATTTCTATACAGCATTTAGTGGATACCGGTTTTGGGAGGTTGCGGGTTTGATCACCAGCCGTGTCATAGTAAAGACTTTATAAATGTAAGTAATGGCTTTCCCTCCTTGGTGCCCACTGTTATGGCTTAAGCATAAATACTTACTCTCTTATTTCGGGATAAATGGACCAGACATACTGGTAACTTACTCAGGCAATGCTGTGATATAACTAAACAATTGAAAGTAGGGTAACACACCATCCAAACAAATATACATAATTATAATGGATGCAATTTCCATGTGTGTGATAGTGAAAGATGTCATGGTTTTCTTGTTATATTTACCTCCAGTGTACCTGGTTGATGTAAACTGTATTGTCATAATTATGGTGATTATTTATTCTGTTTTCAATCAAAAAAAGAAATGATATAATAAATATCAATAAAGTCTACTGTGAAATAATTATTTTGCTACTCTGAGGTCAATGTTTAAAATGAGCAATTGTATTTGCCCGTGTCCGTGGTCCAATGTGTTAAACAGATTTCTTAAAACGACATCTTCTTACAAACTGAGCCAATTGCCTGTGCAAGAATTACTATTAAAGTTCAATTATGTTACCATATCATCGGAATATGTTTTGATACGCCATACTCAATTAAAAACACACAGTTTGAATATAAAATAACTGTGATCTTGCTGTTTGCTTGCCTGGTGGTTAACACTGCTTTCAACAATTATTCAGTTATATCACATCGTACTGGTCCATTAATCTTGAAACCAGTAAGTCAGTCGTAAGGCTAACCTCACAATCCTGAGCACCAAAGCTTTTAGTAGCGGACGCTCTTCCAGGTACTACACCATGAAGGCGGTATTTGATATTGTTGTTTTAAGAACTTGCTCACACAACTACTCATTTAGATCAGATTTCAATTATGAGCAAATACATATTTATATAAAACTATCATAAGTACGCTTAAGCTGAATTTCCTGTATGGCAATAACTCTCTTATCACAACTGCTCAAATGCTGGATGGCCTGAATGCGAAATCACAGAAAATAGGGAAAAGTTTATGGGCACTTTGTCATTTTCTACAATTATTGCTAAACATGACTAATGCAGAGACATTACAAGTCGTCAGATAAAGCGTTTACCGAGATCATACTAATATATTTTATAATAATGATGCGGAGGTTTGACATTCCATGCTAGTCAGAAATAATATCATTCGAAAATGCCTGAGACTTTGAGACTTACTGCCTTGCCATCGAAATAGGATGTGGGTCGATTGAACAGTATACATGTAGTAGAATTTCCCGTCGAAGATATATCTAAAAAGACATTAGAGTTTAACCCATGTCCACATACAAACCTTCATAATACAACTGAAATTATCTAGGCAAACATTGAAAATATCTGTAAACAGTATAATTTTTGAAAAAAGTTTAAACATTATGATTTTATCATTTTATAAGCAGTTCTTTTTTCTCGACATGTTTTCATAATTCAACTGCTATATATGCATCCAAATGTGTTTGCTTTGACTCACTTACTGATGCCGAAACAGTTGATGTTTTATGAAACAACTCATTCTAGGAACAGGAGAAATTGGACACGATGTTGTCACTTTCAAACAACAAATGTAATCTTAAGAACCTATGTTTTGTAAGCCTTGTTGAATTTCAATCATCGGATATAACGAATTGCTCAGTCGGGGTGCGAACTCTCGGACAACGTGTTTCTGTAGACAATTTGTCGTTTTTCAAAGACAAAATCTAAACATAATTGCTGCAAAATACATTAAGACATTACACATCGTAAGAGGAGAGGTTTCGTGAGGGTATATCCTAACGCTGCGTAGGATTGACATACCATGCTTCTCAAAAGGTATAGCAATCGAAAACAGCCCAGACTTTGACTCAAGTCATAAAAAGACCATGGGTTGAACAAACAATGCAGTTGCATTTAACCAAAAGATATATCTAGAAAATGACATGTGGAAACAAGGCACATAATCCTCTTTCTAATAAGTCAGTATATACATGATATGTATAACTGTTGAAACAGTCAGATCATTGTTTCAACTCACAATAGTGCTGAAAGTGTTTTATTTTCCAATTACGGTTGAACTGATATAATACAACACAACAAAAGGCATATCATCTAAACAAGTTTATTATAAGGATTTATTAAACTTTACTGGTTCTACTTATGTACAATGTAAAAAAAAAAACCTCGAAAATAATAAGATCAGATCTGAAAGGTTATTAATGTGATATCTTAATTGAACTATAAATGGAACCAAAAAAAAAGCATTTTGAAACCAGCAACATATTATATGATTTAGACTTCTCATCAAATGGGATCAGTTGAATAACACATAGGCCTTCAAAGAACAACACAGTCATGAATATAAATCATGGTTTTATTATGTAAATAAAATAAAAATAAAAAAATTCAACAATATTTTATAAAACAATAGTCGAAACGTCTCATTGCTGTGTGTCATAGTTCGTTGATATGAGTGTAATGTAATTATGATTTTCCAGTGAATGTTTCAAAACAAACTTGATATGTTCTCGATATTTAAGGCACTCTGGCTTTATAACCAAAAATTTCAACAAACAAAAGAATTAATAAGTGAAAGTAAAAATGTTATTCTATATCCTGTACGTAGATCTTGTTCGCTTTTTCGAAATTGTTGTTATGATTGACGTTTTCAGTGGTTTTCATCAGCACCAAAGGTCTTCCGTTGACTTGATTAACAATGCTCTATCGAATACACTTGTAAAATACTCTTCCGATTTTTAAATGAACATACATGCATTGATGTTTACTTCTATATACCATATTGGTCTTGATGTAAATAAAACTGTGTAAGTAAAATAGGGCTGAAATAAATAAATAAATTTCGTAAAAAAATATCGTTCATGTGATTTTATTTTTTTCATTCATTTTGAATGTTGCAATGAGAGTGCGAAATTCCGTTCCGCTCCTAAAGAGTTCCGATCTGTATCAGTATTTTTTTTTTTAAGTATTATGTTTTGACTTGGAAAATAGATTTATGTATTGTTATCATTTACAGCAGTTCATTAATATTTGTGGCGAAATAGGTATTCCAATTAAAGATGAAAAGACGGTGCCTCCCACTACTGTTATCACCATTTATGGTATAGAGGTTGATTAAATAATAATGATAAGCAGACTACCTCAAGACAAGATTGACAAGATATTGCTTAAACTAAATTTCTTTTAAATGCAAAAGGAAGGTGACTCTTAGAGAGTTGCAAGCTTTATTATTGCAAGCTTTATGTATTAGGTTTACACAATTTTGCTACATCTGATGTTGTTCCGGGCCGCACATTTTTGCGAAGATTGTAAGATTTGACAATGGGTATAGGAAAGCATTATCATAAGACTTGTCTTACTTCAGAAGCAAGGTTGGACTTGAAAGCTTGGTTACATTCCATATCGAGATTCTATGGGAAATCAATGTTTTTGTCAGGATAACTGGGTATCATAAGATGTATTACATTTGCAAACCGATTCAGTTAAATCTTTTGGTTATCTTGCTGTGTTTGGTTATTCTGCTGTCTTTGGTAAATAATGATTGTATGGACTTGGCCTGATGGATTCCTAAATTATAGAGCTAAGCATGTTCCTGGTAAATTTAATTTGTTAGCGGATGCACTTTCTCGTTTTCAGTTGGACAAAGCGCATCAGTTAGCACCAAACCTAGACCACTGTGCCACAGGTCCTTTTAAACATTTAAAAATGACAGCTAGAAGAGTTCTGGCAGCTTCATTGCGTCTGAGCTCACGCCAAGCATATAGTAATTGCTGGATTAGGATGACAACTTACTTCGCAGAAAAGTAGACACATCCAGCTCTACCATTACAATCATGGCAAATAGTTAATTTCCTGAATTATTTAGTTGAAAACAAATTATGCTTCAAGTACAGTCCTGTCACATGCATCTGCCATTGTTTATATTAATCAGCTTTTAGGTTTTCCTAGTAAAACGGATTCATTTCTTGTAAAGAAATTCCTTAAAGGAACTATGAATTTGGCCTGCACAGTCGATTCAAGGTTTCCTTTGACTATTTTCAAGAGCATTCTTGACGCTACTCCTAAGGTAATTGTTGTGCATACAGATGAAGTCTTGTTAAGAGCATTATTGTCAATGCTATTTTGTATGTTTTTGAGAATGGGTGAGGTTTGTGTCATACATGGCAATAACGCTTTCTGAGTCATCCAAAGAAGGAAAGTAACCCTGATTGGTAAGAATAAATATGTTGATACAATTTAAGTTTGTATGCGACACTTAATATATAACAAAGATTCATCTCCTGCAACTTTGCATTGAGAAAACAAAACGATGGACTGCTTTAACACTGTTAAATGTGTTCAAGAGTATTACAAACTTTTCAAACATGCATCAGGTCCGTTATTTCAGTTCATTGATGAAACGCGAGTTTCATATAATTATGATACTGAAAAGAGGATCATCATAACATTCCTTGGTATAGACCCGACCAAGTACAAACCTCGGTCATTCCGGATTTTGGCTGCGACAACAGCAGTCCAGATGAGGATGTCTGAGGAGTGTGTGAACAAGCTTGGGAGATGGCTTTCAAAGGCGTTTCAACACTATATTAGGCTTCCATATTTACAGTTATGAATTGAGAGGGCAAGGGCAGTGCATTTTCGGTGCGTTGTATGATACAGTAGGATTATGTAAACTATAATTCCCTTTTTGCTCACATCAAGTAATGTCATCGTCGGCTGGTTATAAGTAGTCGCAACAATTCCTTTGGCCTACAGGTCAATAAAAACTAACAACTTTAATTGTTAATTCCAATTTTGAAAGAGTCATGTAATATGTCAGTGTAGATTGGTATTACAAATTGCCTTTGGATATCGTTTAGGATGTTGGTTTGTATTACTCGGCAATGCTAGTCTGATCCTTACCTCGGCACAAAGACAACTGGTATTGAAACAAACATGCATTTCGGTCAAATTCCTTGATCAATGTATTTCCATGGAGACTATTACTAACTTTTCCGATAAGATAAGTCAACGGCTATTGTTTTGCTGTTAGGTAATTCGTTTTATTACTATGTATCCTTTCAGTCTCATATGCGTTCCTTGGATGGGCATAGTGTGGCAGGTTTTTGTAACCCACCTTCAATGAGAAAATGTCTGTAAACCGTCTTACGTCGTCATTTTATTGTTAATTGTGTTATGTGTTAATATGTTCTAGTCAGTATAGCTAGTCGCTTTGCAATAAAATGGCATTTACATACACTCTAGTGTCTCGTCTTCATACTATTTTCATATTGAACAAGCTGTGGTCCGCATATGAACTGAAGTGAAGAAAACATTACGGACACTTATTGTAAATAATTAGGTTTATGTTAGTACACGATTAATCCTCCCTTTGTCATTGGATGTATCCTTTCCCGTTAATTGGGGATCACATGTCCGACTAATCCTTCTGACCTATGACACGACGCTTATTAGTTTATCGCGATTGGTTGAATCGATCACTTGGTTGATTATATTTGCGTCTGTTGTTTATCGCGCATTCGCAATTTTGGATTACAAGAGAAAGCACGAGAACATATTTATCGTTTTACCCTCCACCGCCATCTTCTGCCTTCCACTGGCACTACTATTACTTCAGACATTGAGCACTAAGGATTAAACCTACTTATTGTATGATTTATTTCTTGATTTTTCAAGATTTAGATATTAGTAATTATTATTTACTCTATATTTCAATGATTTACATGTTTTAGGTGGCAGGTGTTTGTGACCCATCTTCAATGAGAAAATGTATGTTAACCTTCTTACAACATTGTATTGCTAAGTGTGTTATGTGTTAATATGTTCTAGTCAGTATAGCTTGTCACTATGCATTAAAATGGCATTAAACAAAATTCATTGTATATTCAGTGATAACATTAAAACAGTTCTTGAATATTCAATAAACTGCCTCATCATCCGGCGGGACCGGAAGTATCAAATCTATCAAACATTCATTTTGACCGGCTGCTTGTACAAATTCTTGAAATGTGATGTCACCATCGCCGTTTAAATCAACCGCATCAAAAAGTTCGTCTGCAAACTGGTCTGGTGTTTTTCCATGCATCTCAGGCGGCGTTGTAGAAATACCGGTGACTGCCTGTTAAATATACACATTTACTTTATGGAAATCTTATGAATTCATATCATATTAGAAAAGGACAAACGTGAGAATAGTGATTGACAATGAATAATGAAAACAATCTATATAAACGATGATAAGCATATCCTATTTGCTTTTCGTGCAATCTGATTAGAACTCGCTGATATACAATGAAAATGAGGTAGTCGATGTTCTGGAATAGCGACCATTGACTAGCATGACCAGATTACGTGCAGACTTTTCCAGGTATTATATGTGCGCTGTTACAAAGGAACAACGGACATGGTAGCATTAAAGCCACATGACGTACACGTGTATTCTGATTTATTTCCCATTAATTATTCAAATGTCACCCGGATGTATTGTGTTGTATGATTAAACATTTCTTACCCGTACTAAACATCGCATCTCATCTCTATCAATCGTTCCACTTCTGTCTGTGTCATAGACTTAAAAAAAGAACTTAAGTTTTTTTATCCTGCTTTCCCGGCTGATACCGGGCTTCATGTCTGTAACACTTAGTCCAATTAGAAATTCCTCGAATGTCACTCTACCATCTCCATCGATATCAAATGCCTTGAATATGTGCTCAGCAAGAGCAGATGCCTTGGTACCAAATGCATGTGTATAGACTCTCACAAAATCTTTTAATTTTAGACCGGACTTGCCACGCGCATCACGCTGGAAATCATCGTAAGCATTTTTTATTTCCTCAATATCCATGTCCGGTACAGATTCGCGAAGTTTTTCTAGTTTTTCTTTCTTGAGTTTAGCTTTACTGGCTTGATTGCCCATTGTAGCCCTTTCACGCAATGAACGTGCACGAACACTATGATAACTATTTAATCAATATTGTTAAACAAATTTATTTCTCAAACGAAATTTAGTCCGTTATGTTGCTCCTTGATGATATATCCATCTGAAAGAACACATAAAGAACTGCATTACAAAATGTTTTTCTCATCATAGAGTAGGTACTGAGTAAAAGTACATCTTCTCCCAGTTAAATATGATTAAAACTATGAATTATGCCGATTATTGACCATAATAGTTCACAAAATTATTCCGTGAATTACATTTTTGGTATGTTTGACCAAGCTAGGGCTTGTTTCTGCAGTAACATGCATCTATTAAATCAATTAAGCAACATCATAAGATACACATTCTAGAGTATGTATGCATCACCCACTGCAAGAGTAGTAGCTGGACTCCTACTTTAAAAGAACATTGTAGAGAGGAGTAGTTCCTCATGACAAGCAAATTCTCCTTTTGTCACAATGTTTTCAAATGTTCACTGGTGCACAGGCATCAAATTGAAGATAGTATAGGGTTAACTACTTATAGGAGATGCTGCTTAACCATTTCTCACAGACAACAATTATAAAACAGATAAATAAAACTGAATACATTTAGGTTAAAATATGGTAATCTCTAAAACTGAAAGTATTATTTTTTAAAAGAGTTGAGACCATTATAACAAAAAGAGAAATTGCTCACGATGAGTAATTTCTTGTTTTTTCCCGATGTTTTCAAATGTTGTCGGTTGCAATTTTGTCAAAATGCTTCTTGCCAGTGGGAAATGGTTACTGTAACAGACGAATTTTGAAAACATTGTGGGAAATCAAACATTCAATAAAACTGAGCAATTTCTCCTTTTCACATAATGTTTTCAAACATAATCCAAGTTGATTCTTTAGATACTCTAGATAGTAAATAGTTTAGTTACAGGAACTATTTTACCCTTTCTGCACTACAGACTATTTTTGTCTAATCTTCAACAGACGGATGATAATGTGCAATTTCGATTTTGTCCTCAATGTTTGCCTCACAAGTCAATACTTTTTGTTTCATCAATACAGATTCACCAATATCTTTGTCTAGACATGTTCAAATCATCTGCTGTAGATTGTGTCTCTGTGATAAAGGGTTAAGCAGACTGTAAACATATCATGTAAATTACAAGATTGGATTACAGTCTGCTTAACCCTTTATCATTAAAATCGGAACTTTCAGTGCGTCTGACAATTACCTAATACATATTCAATTGGTTATGTAAACCATGTCTACCCGTTCATGAGTTCAATTGAAGATATCTATAAATAAGGTATTCGGACCCTGTCTTAAATAAATATTTGAACTGTGTATTTCTGCTTTTATGTTTACATTATTTGAAATTATGAAACTGTGTTGTAACTTTCATTTGATTTTAACCTTATCTACTATCAACCATTATCTGCTTGCTTTTAATCTTATCGTCTATTAACCTGTACCTCCTTGCTTTAAACCTGTTTTACTCTTAACTACCATCTACTGCCTTTTAACCGAATCTAATATAAACCAGCATGTTCTAGCTATTAACAGTATCTACTATTAAACAGCATCTACTAACATTTAATCGTATAAACTCTTATTCAGTTTCTACTGCCTTTGAATCGTTTCTACTCTTAACTATCATCTACTGGTTTTCGTATCATGAGCTACTCCTAACCAGCATCTACTGGCTTTAAACCGTATATACTGTTAATTAGTATATCCTAGCTTTTAATCTTATCTACTCTTTACGAATTTCTACTGATTTTTACCGGATCTACGATTAATCAGCATGTATTGGCTTTTAACCTTAGCTATTATCAAAAGGTATATACTTGAGTTGAACATTATCTTCTCTGAACCAATATTTAATGACTTTTAACCTTATCTACCCTTAACCGGTTTGTAATGCCTTTAAACCTTTAACTACCATTGACCAGTATCTGCTGGCTTTAAAAGTCATCTGTATACTTCCATCATCTGTTATCTTTGAACATGTTATACTCTTCAGCAGTGTTTCATGATTTTACCCTGAGTTACTTTTAACCAGTATATTCATCGTGTTTTACCTATTCTACACATAGCCTCTACTCTTAACAAATACCTACTGGTTTCAACACAATCTACACTTTAACAGTATCTACTAACTTTTAAAGTATCTATCGGATGATGTGCTTAATCTGAGCTTGACTAGTTTATATCGGCTCTACACTGTATATATATGTCTTACAAGTCTAGTATATAATGGCGTTATTCCTTATCTACGCTTTACCAGATGATATTGGTTATAAACATTATCAAAGTTACACAAGTATATATTTGTTTTATATATGCTTGATGTCATATATACGCCTTACCAGTTTATATTGACTCTACACATAGTTATGCTTTACAAGTATATGAATGGAACACAAAGGCGACTGGTTTGATACGGGTTTGTGTAACGGTTTGTATTATTACCGATATCCAACCCTTTGCACTGTATTGAGTCTACAACGGTAGACTTTGGTTTGAATATGTCCAACAAGACCGTTAAACACTTTCGTACGTTTCTGCGAGAGGGATAGACGACAGGTTTGGTACCGGTTCGTGTAACGGTTCATAATAGTAGGTAGTCAAAGTCCCATTAATGACTCATAATGAGTTTAAAATCGTCTTCTACTGTGTCCTGTAGAAACGAACGAAAAAGTGTAACTTCTCACCTAAATAATGCATTTATATTTTAATGTTTGTATTTTGCATTCTGAAAATTGCAATAAATGGTATCAATTTGGTCAAGTTGCAAACTGAAAATGTTAGTATTACCATTAATAAACATCGATTTAACCCTTATAACAATCACTCTACACCACTTGAACCCTTTAACTCTTTGAATATGCAATGGAATCATATAGTGTGTGTATGAAATGTATTTTATCCTTACGTTTAAAGGCACACGATATCATTTCGACACCTCAGCTGTGAATTATTTAGTGCGTACACGTTTACGAGATAGTTAAGCTTTACTGCAAAACTTTGATAAAGGGTTTTAATTCAATTATAAACTACTAATAATCTTACCGAAAGCTGATGTTGTTGAAAGCTATAATATTCATTTGAATGAGTAATATAATATATATAATGGTGAGCCAAGATCAGTTTACTCCATATTATATATGATGAACGAACTCACCTTTCTATTAGCAAACGGTTTAAATTCCTTGCACTGTTATTACTTGGTGTATTCGTCTTGCAAACATAATTGTCCCTGTCTGGGGCTATCTGTGTAATTTTGTGAAAACCGCAACACAAACCTGGCTCAAACCCGTCATTCACTTATGTTGTAGCAACAGCCGAACAGGTGTCGTTGTCAAGTTGGACAGATATGTAAACATCCGCATGTCGATGAATAAACTATAATGTATACTTTTGCATATACACGGACGAAAAGAATATTGGATAGTTTGAAAGTGCTATGGGTATTATATTTCACTTAAAAAGACAGTTCACGTGATCGATACCACAGGGTTGAACTATGTTACACAAATACTTTGTTACAGCCTAATACGAATGGTACCGCATTTTAGACAAGGACACTAAATATGTTTTTGTATACGACGTCCTCGTTCATTGGTCCGGTTGAAAGTTTCAAACCCTTTACACAACAAACTCGTTAAGTTTCTGCCAGAAAGACGTGATAGTTAATTAGGCTCAAAGGCGGATGTTACATGCTGCATTGCTATTGCATTCGGATGCGAACAGTCAGAAAATAAAATCTCTAACGAAAGCAGAAATCTGTCGGATGATAAACATTTGTTGATAATTTAGTTTAGTCAATGTAATCTGATTAGTCATCATTTAATTGAACTGGTACCATGTCGTTCCCGTCCATAGCTGTGCATATTGTCAACAGGACACAAGATTATGATTACCTCGACTTGTGCCGTATCGTTCCCAGCTTTAGCTATGACGAATGTTGATAGGATTTGGACTGGTCCCACGACACATCCCGTTCCATAGCTATGTGGATTGTCGATATAACACTTGGCTATGATTGCTTGGACTGTTACCATGTTGTAATAATTCAAAGCAACGTAGAGTGTCGGTTACTTGATTACTTGAATTTTTACTTTGTTGTTCTCATCTATAGCTATGCAGATTGTCGATAGGACACCTGGCTATAACTACTTAGACTGTTACCATGTTTTCCTCATTCAAAGCAACGTAGATTGTCGGTAGGACACCAGGCTATGATTACTTAGACTGTTACCATGTTTCCCTTGTTCAAAGCAACGTAGATTGTCGAACTGACATCAGGCTAGGATTACTTGGACTGATACTATGTCGTTCCCATCCATAGCTATGTATATTGTCAATAGGTCACCACGCTATAATTATTTATACTTGTACCATGTCGTTCCCATTACTTTTCAAGACATACGTATAACTAAACACTGTATGTGTAGAACCGGTACGTGTTTAGTGTTCGTGGGTTCATATATATATAGGGAAACATTGTTCGTTCGTGAGTGTTTGTTGGTTGGTGTTTATAGGGAGACATGTTACATTAGTAAGTGTTCGTTGGTTGGTGTATATAGGGAGACACGATTTGATTTTAAATGTTCGTGGGTTGGTGTATATAGGGAGATGTTGCACGTTTGTACGTGTTTGTTGGGTGGTGTATATTGGTAGACATGGTACATTCGGAAGAATTGTTGGTAGGTGTATATAGATATACATGGTACGTTCCTTAGTGTTCGACCTTTGGTGTATAAAGTAAGACACGGTACGTTTGTAAGTGCGTCTGGGTCGGTGTATCTAGAATTGACACAGAGACTCAGTTAATACAACGAAACGCGAACACGACCAATACTAGTGAAATTCAAACAATTTGTGGATAGAGAAAAAGTGCAAAGATCAAGTCCGAAACTGAAAAGAAAACAATATGGAATTAGCCAACAGTTCCAAAAAGAAGTGCTATCTAAACGTAAAGAGCTCCTACCGATTATGAAAAAGGCAAAACGTGAAGGAAAAATAGCATATTTGTGGTTTGATAAACTATTCATTGACGGAGTTGTTCAAGTGCGAAGTGGTTTTATTTCAAGGGGAGATAAGCTCTCCGATATATCTTCCATGTTCCTAAATGACATCGAGTTAGAACTACAGTCAAGTCAAGACGGGTGTATTAACATAGACCAATTATCGATTTTATTCATTTTGTTTGCAGACGATTGTATGCTAATGAGCGATACAGCGGATGGGTTGCATTCACATCTAGATAATCTGCATATATACTGTTAGAAATGGAGATTAACAGTTAATGTAGAGAAATCCAAAGTAGTTGTCTTTAGATGTGGCGGTATCCACACGAGAAGACTATCTTGGAGTCTTCAGGGAAATAAAACGGACATTGTTGAATAATTCTGTTATCTAGGATTTGTTTTATCTAGTAATGGGTCATTTATAAAATCTACAAACGCCATGTATATGAATGCGATTACACCGATGGGTCCTTTTTGTTCTCTGATTAAAGACATTCAAATGCTAGTTGATAAAATGTTTAACTTGTTTGATGCCTTTGTACTGCGTATACTCTATGTACTCTAGCGACGTGTGGGGATTTGTTGCGGTAGAAAATATAGAGAAATTTCATAGAAAATGTTATAAATGGGTATTGAATGTTAAAAGTACTACGAATAATTATGTTTTTACGGTGAAACAATCACAATTGCCAATTGTGATTTTAAGACATGGGAGAATGATTAAATACTGGCTTAAAATTAGTCAATGGAGAACTGGTATGATCGTGTGTTTATCTCTTAGCACTTTTAAACAGGTTAAAACTATATTTGAAAAGTGCTTTTTCTTGTTAAGAATTGTTAATGTAAATCATAGAAATATGTTATCAAAGCTACGCTTATCTCCACATCATTTATATAGAAACTGGGAGACACTGAAGCATTCCGATATGTGATCGAATTTGTGAAATGTGCACAAATGAAGACATTGAAGACAATTATTATTTCGTTTTAATATCTGATTAATATAAGACATTAGGACACCAGTATATCCCTCGACACTACTATACGAGACCAAGCATGTATACATTTATTGGGCTTATCCAATGTGAGAATGTAAAAACTTTAAATAACTTAGCAAAATATGTGATATGTGCTCAGAAACTAAAATCGTAAACACTCTTAAATCCCAACTCTCGTATTAACTTTAATACGTTGACGTCATAGTTATTGTGTTTGAGTGTTGTGCGTAAGTGCTTGTGTGCGTGAGTGCGTGCGAGCGTATAGGATATTTCCTCATCATTTTTCATTTTTTGTTATTAATCACAACTTTGTTTTTGCATGCTCACACATGATACTATTATTTGTATGACGTTTAGCTATGTTATGCTAAAGTCTAATATTCTGTTCTGTATTCTGTATTCTGTATCCTTAACAGACATATTTCCCCCCTTTCCCACACGCAGACGGTTTCCTAAGCAGACATATTTTCCTCTTTCCCTCGACGTGTTCCACTCTATGTAGTTGTTATACTGTCATTTGTAGAGTCTTTTCATTCTTGTAACGACATGTTTGTAAAATCGTTTGAAGCAAGTGTGTTGAATTTGGGAGAGGGTTGTCAGTGATTGTATTATTTCGTAAGGCGAAACGCACATTAACATGCGTGGACGCGGAGAAATAACTCCTTATGTAGAAGGTTTAAATTGTCTAATTAACCTAGTATTCTATATTTCAAATGTTTAACCTATTCCTAGTACGTCCGTACGCTTCTGCAGCCGAGGATATTTGAAAACATTGCCGGAAAACGATAAAGTGCTCATTATGAACAAATTGTCCTTTTCAAACAATATTTTCTGCACTGAAGATGATTGATTTCTCTGTTTGCCACATTGTTTTCAACTACATATACTTATACTATAATTTGTAGAACATTTTCATAGTTTTGCCATTAGTCATTTTCTGAACATTTGTTGTACATTTATGTGAGAAATATCTATGTTATTTTTCTTAATTCCGACGTGTACTTATAAACACAGACCCATTGCTATAAAGGAAGGGAATAACGTTTATGTTTGTGTTCGTTTTAACGTGACCGTTATTACTTATTGTTAAATGAACATGGTTCTTTGAGTCACGCCTCTATTAGAAACAATTAACTTTCCACATAATCCGTGACTATGAAGACAGTTACTCCTACTGTTCATGCAGTTAAACAAAAACTGTAAACTGTAATTTTACACAATAAGTTTAAATACAAAGTGTTTGATATCAATAGATGTATTTTGAGAGATCAAGGTTCAAGGGTAAATGTGTATAATTACCGATAATAACCCGATTGAACCCTTTACAATGTATTGAGTGTACAATAATAGACGGGGCTTTGTATCTGTCTATCACGAACGCTATACACTTTTATGGAACGCCTTTGCTGCCTCATTATACATCATTTGTGTTAATGCTTCGTAGTCTTACACTATCATGCCTTACTCCTTTGTGCTATGAACACCTATTAATGTTGCAGGTGCATAATCCGTTTCGTTATGTGCACGCTTCATTCTATTATGTATACTGATCGTTGTGTCTTGTGAATTCTACATTTCGTTATCAGTATACCTCATTATGTGATCTGTACCGATCGTTGTATATTGTGCCTGCCTCATTTCGTTATGTGCATACTTCATTATAGTATATGCACTTATCTTAATATGATGTGTATACGTCGTTGTGTTAGGTGCAATATACGTTCTGATATGTACACAAGCCATTATGTGATGTGTACTGGTCACTATGTCGTGTGTATTCTCAATTTCGATATGTGCATAATTTATTTTGTGATGTGTACCGAGCATCATCTCGTGTGCATTTTAGATGTATAATGTGTAACGATATTTATGCAATGTATATCGGTCATTATACATTGTCTATTCTCGATTTCGTTATGTGCATACTTCGTTATGTGATGCTTTACAGTCATTCTATCTGGGTCAGACGACTGTTTTACCACAGTTTTATCAACTCATTTCTATATTCTTATTTCGTTTGTGATGATTTTCCAAAGTTTTGCCAATATTATAATCAAATGTGTATGCTGCATAGTTTTTTCGTATAAGGAAAAGGTGGTTAGAAATCGATAACGCGTATAATTGACAATAATTTAACATTTACAAGTATAAAATTACATGTGTTAGCTTAAGAAAACCATTGAACGCATGGCTGGTATTCGAAAATGTATTGTGGGAAAAAGGAACGTTATATTTTAATATTTGGTTATCGAACAATGTTTTCTCTAGTTTTTAAAGTGGTCTGCTACATGGACATCAAACGTCGCATTAGTCAGGGAACGAGTTAACCTTCTTCCACATGCAACACAATTGCAGTAGGGGACTATATGTGAAAAAGTAAAATATACATGAATTGAAATATAATAATTGAATGAAGTTGAAAATAGAGTGACAAAAGAAGAATTTTTTCATTATGACGAAGTTCACCGTTTGCCTAAATGGTTTAAAAATACATCTGCTTTGGCATGAAAATACATCTACATTTGGGAAAGGATTAAACCATTGATCCAGTTAACACATATTCTACTTGAAAACCCCACTTGGTTCACCCTTTCCCCAAAGAACAAGTCTCTTCAGCAGAAATATTTCACTTTCCCTCAATGTGTTCAATTCTTTTTGACAATTATACTGTCATCTGTAGAGAGTTCCCATTGTTGTGCCAATATGTTTTCAAAGTCGTTTGATGCAAAAGTGTTGTATATTAGAAAGGGTTGTCATTTAATGTTTCATTCGAGAAGGCGAGCCATTTTCCCTTATGCCACAATGTTGCAACTATATCCAATAATTATACTCTCATTTTAAGAAAAAGTTCATATTTCTTTCTTGATATTTTTAAATGGTTTGCTGAAGATTTGTTGTGATTGAGAATAGGTTAAACTATGTTATTTTTATACTTCTAACTTGTACTAAAATATAAGCACCAATTGTTAAGAAGGAAGTGAACAGAGTATTATGTTATGGTTCGTTCTATAGGTGACAGTTAATATTACCTATTAGAAAAAAACCTAAACATAGGACAATTCAAAATTCTTAACATTTCCTTCAATTATTTGTAGGCCGAGCCGCGGTAGCTCAGTCGGTAGCGACGCGAGCTGTCAATCTAGGTGTTGTGAGTTCGGACCCCAGCATGTACAACATTCTTTCCGTCGTTTGACAAAAGTCATTGTGACAAGCGTCATTCGCCTTCCACCAATGAGCAAACAGTCTTAGTTGAAAAGCAGCCAGTTGCTTGGAAGGATTGTTTTTTATTAGATTACTGGTGTGAGAAAGCCAGGAAACACATGACTAGGTACACTGGCCGCCTTGACATGACTGAAAAAATCGTTGAAAACGGCGATAAACCCAATCAATCAAATCAATTATTCTTATATGTTAATGTTATTTATCTTTTGAAATAGAAATAATTCTTCAGTACGTCATGGGGACATACTTTTTAAAAACCAATTAAGCATTTGCAGATAAAACATTTTCTTATAAATGGGAAATGAAATCATTAACGTTCAATAGAAGACACATTCAGTCTAACAGATTTTCCTGAAATCACCCTGGACAAAATAACCTGCCTATCAAGCCTGTACGAATTACTTCCCTTTTAACTTACACGAACAAATAAACTGAAACGCACCGTGCTGTCGTGTAGAATACCTGTGTTCCAGTGTCAATTGAACACATGCTGGTCCTTGGTAGGCTCATATCAGGTAAAATCACTCTTGTTTCAAACATTAATCGTCAGTATACATGTATCGTCACAGAAAAAGGGACACTTGATCTGCTTGTGAGGGAGCAAAATCATAACGGGCTCTTTTTTGCTCGAAACATTGTCATTCCAAAAGGGTTATAACTTCTAGAGAACAGTTACAGAGCCGTAATATCTCAAAAATGATGAGGTCTATCAATCCAAGGGTTGTCATTTCAAATCCCTACTCCGTCGTTCTTTCCGATGATTGGAAAAACTCAGTACATGTTTTTATCTCATCGGTTTTAAGTTAAATTATAAGACACAGTCATTTATTGTAAGTTTAAAATTGTTTATGGTGCAATAATTTTTAATCACGCTCGATGTCTGCTCGTGCATACCCTACTAGTATTCGATAGTTTTGTTTGATAAATCCCAAAGATATAGCGTGTTCATCTACCGAGGCAGCAGTGTCTTCTACGTCTTTGCATTTTAGTATGGTTGATCGATAACAATGAAACAAGTCGGTCTTTTTTGCCTGACATGGCTTACATACGAGTCGCACCTAGCGAGTATAGGTCATACTGTATCTTGCGTACAGTGAATACTTAGGCGAGCCTGTGCATTCATCCAGTATTACCAGAGCTTTCACCGATAGATGAATTGATTACATTTGGAATTGTTGTAATGGACAAATGACCATATGTGATTTCGTTCGATATAATAAAATAAATAAAGCATTGCTTCCAGTGTGACAACAGTACATATTGTCACTATGGAAGTCATGTGATATTGATATAGTGTTCCCTTACCGCTCTCTTACGACTTCGGACGAAGATCACCCAGTCGTTACCGGGTTTTAAAAGTAAAGCAGAGTTGTAACCTTTCCTGTTCGCTTTTTTGGCATATAACTTTAATCGAAAAACTAGATTTGAATCACTCCTATCACCATTTGATCGATACCAAGAGGGGGGTACAACAAAGCCTCCTTGTTGCCTGACACGGCTCGGATACGAGTCGTGTCTAGCAGTTATACGGCATCTTGCTTAGGCCAGTGCATTCACACAGTCTTACCAGGTGATATATTCATATTTTGACTAAAGGCTAGAAGTGTTTCCCCATTAATCCAATATACTTCAATAATATTCCATAACAGAAAGTTATATCAAATATAAACGTGACCACCTCAGTGGGGTAGTAGAAGAGCGTTAACATCGAGTGCTGAAGGCCGCGTGATAGAAACCCGACCGGGTCATACACAAAACTATTAAAAATAATAAAAAATGGTTTAACCTTCTTGCGGTAACGCCGTTTGCGTGGACAATTACAAAGTCAGAATACCCTTATCACGGGCCTCGAACCAGGTACATTTGGTACGACAGGTGGACGCGCTACCTCTGTACTACTGTCTTCCACAGACGACACTTCATCGGATGAATAGTTATTTGGGACCGATCTGGTTCTTTCCCCACAATATCTCCCTTATTACGTTAGAAATATTTGACGCTTTCAATAGGTTTGACTATTCAACACCAGTTTTTTCCTTTACTTCTCCTGGAGCAGTGATAGACACGGATTAATTAATATATGGGCTGACCTTTGTCTTCTTTGATCACAAATGTCGTTGCGAAATAAGATAATTATGTCACAAGATTCACCAAAGGAAAAGACAAGTTGAGATTACAAGCATGATCAATACATGATACACTATGGTTTATAGGCATATGCGTCATTATTCTTACGAGGTGGAAAAGTCAGGTGACTCTTTTGAGAGCAGATGGTCTGTATATGTCCAAACTACCAGCTAAAATGGATGGTGAGCTTTGGATTCTGAAAAGGGTCTATTATTGGTGGCTCAAGTAAATAATAGTTACAAAATATCCAAGACAGTAAATAAGCCAAATAAGATCAAAATGAACTGATAAATAATTTGTTATTGTTTAATAGTTTAGTTAAAGGAACAATAATCGGAAAAGATAAACATATCTAGATTTATAGGTTCATGTAAAAATTGCTACGAGCAAATTCTGAAAGTGGAGAATCAGTAAAATCTTGATGATATCTAAAACACATAACATTCTGAAAAAAGGTTTTAATTTGTCAAATAAGACAACATGTATTGGTTACAAATCATTTCAGATGTTCGTGTTATAAACAGTAAACACATTTTGAAAAATCTCTGCTATTAATAATGTCCAATGATAGACACCTTCAGTCTAACAGTTTCACCAGAAATCACCCTAGAAACAATTGTCTGTCTATTAAGCCACTCCGAATTATTTCAGTTTCGCCTTACACGAAATCCTCTCCCATACACATACAGGGTTCTCACGAATTATAGTTCAAGTGTTAATAGATCTTAGGCTTAGACAATGGTTTTGCATATAGGGTCAAATCACTGGCATTTTAAACACAGTACACCGCTATACACGTCCCGTCATAGAAGAAAGGACACGCAGGACTTTTCAACCATCAAAAACGCATATCTTTCTGCGCCGGTGCGACCTCATATCATGTTTTTTTCACAAATTGCTTAATATAATAAAGAAGCACTGTAGAACCGCGATTGTTCAGTCGGTATCGACGATGGATGTTCATTGAAGGATCGTCTGTTTGAACCCCGGCCCGACTAGACCGTTCATTATTTCAAATTATTGACATAAATCAGTATTTAGCTCATCGCTTTCTGCAAATAATTATGACACAAAGTGAATAAAAATGTCGTACTCGTCTTTAGTTTATAATTATTTATGCCAAATAACATTCAAATGCATTTATGTATCTAAACACTATTATTTTGCATTCACGTGAGATGGAATAACCTAAAGGTATGGAACAATGAATAAGTAAACAAGTTAACAAGTCGTAAGAAACACATGGTTTGATACCATTATTTTACGCAAATATTAACAAATTAACGTTTTTAAAAAGCATATTTGAATATCTATGCCAGTGATGGGGTACACTTACGAGAAACCATGGATATCATCAATAAGGGAATTCTTAATTAGCAGTTTTCTTCATGATTAACTGACCAATATTCCAATAAAAACTTGATTTGTTGTAGAAAATTGTCTTTATCGCTAACCAAAATAGAATAGAATTAGATAGACAAAGTGATAAAGTATATCTGTAATATTTTGCAAACATCCTTCTCTAGTGTATGGTAAAATAATAGCATATCCAAAAGGTTATTTAAATATATAAGTTCATTTAAATGTAATTAATCAAAACGTTAATTTTATGGATGGAAAATGCGCTATAAAGTGGAATTTTCCATCATGAAATTCTTATTTTCTATTTATTACTTCACTCAGTAAAATTAACATATGCCATTTAGCTGCATTTTTAAATGGTCTGAATTTCCATGACATACAAAATGACCTCCATGCTCCCGGTACACCATTTTCCCGTAAACATATCCATCCGCAGAGGTTCAACGCTGTCTCTTTGTGTCCAAGATTGGGGTCCGTCTTCAGAACGTGCATTAGTTTTAACAAAGCTGTTTCTTTTTCTGCATTTTTCGTGTTTTTAGAATAAAGTAAATATTGTAAAAAATACAGATATATCTGTGAATCTACAGTAATCCAGTTTAACCAGTAATCCTGAATCATCTCAAATTCCGAACCATGTTTTGTATATACATTACGGAACAGCTCGTATTGAAGAGTTGTATGTACAAGGTCGACTTGAGTTGGAAGAAATACCATACAGCATGTGGTACAGTGCCGTCTGAAGTATGTACTTGACATGTCAGTTAATTGTAGTTTTTCAGCGAGAGCGGGATTCGAATAAAATCCATAATCGTAGCATCCACACTCAGATATCACATAAGGTTCTAAACTATTAGCACAGGCTACTAGAATACACTGGCATATCTCTTTCAGCTGTTCATATTGAATATATAAAGATGCTAACGATAACTTTGACGAGATAAGGTCAAAGTCTGAACTAGTTCCTGAGATTACATTTTGAAATCTGTCAGACCACATCCAGGATAAATCTCCTCCTGACACGTATTGGGAAAACAGACACTGTTCATATTGTAATTGTATAAGTGGAATTAAAGAATCAAGTGCCATTCTTACATCGCTGGTAGTATGTTCTGTGACATGGTTTGTATTTTGTAGATAAAGCAGAAGTTGCCTCGCCCCATTCATATAACCGGTATTTCTGTCAATAATTTGTACCAAGAAGGAGTTCCTAGCAGCGCATATAACCTTTGTAATTAAGTAACAGACTAAAAGTCTTGGTAAACGTATGGTACTTGTGTTATCCAGACTACATGCTAGTTCAGAACCTTGTATTTCAGACCGAAGCAGTTCACCTGCATTTTCACAAGTAAGTGTATACAGAAAGTTGACACCACTATCCAAAATGTCGATTAAAATATTTTCTATCGTTTTCAAGATAACGGGGCTGAGTTTATCGAACATATTTTCTTCTGGAACGAAATAATTCGGACAATTTTTTGCTTTCACCCAATTAAATATACGTATAAGACAAAGTCTTGCACAAAGTATAAGGTTGCCATCCTTCCAAATATGTCTTGGGGAATTTTCAATTGTATAGAACAGACTTGTTTTGCAATGATATGATGAGATAGATTCACCGACCTTTGATTCTATGATATCTTTCTTAATCATCTTGAGGAGAATGTAACACTTGTGTTGTGTTTCGTTCAGACTTGACATGAGGTCACGTTCTTGAAGTGAGAAGGAAATTCGCCATTCGATAGACCTGTTGTCACTATGAGGATGTCCAACATCAACAAGGAAGCAACTGTATGAAACCATTGCCCTAAGTTGTTTTTGTGATGGCCAGTCGTACTTCCGTGTCCTGTGTAACCAGTTATTGGCCGATTTCGGTATTTGTCGACACCTCAATGCACGAACGACATCAATTGGATAAGTTCCATGTCCAGCCGGAAACGTGTACGCTGGACCGTTCCGAGAGGTGTTTTGTCCAACATTGAATTTCAAAAATGTAGCACATATTTTACCTTTTCCATCGATCTTTAATCCTTTTTCTTCTGATACATCGTACTTTCCAACTGAAAGCGGAAGTTGATCTTTAACAATCTGAAGACGAATATATCCAGGTTTGGTGAGTTCATCAGTTAAAATAAGGTAATACGTTCCCTGATGTTTAGATTCGACTAAATTACCTACAACAAGATTGTCTTCGTTACAAATTAACAAATCAGTATCAGCGTTTAAACCAGGTGTAGTTGTCCCTTCGCATCTACTCCCAACTTGATAACATGATAATTTTCCCCCATAAAATTGACATTCACACGTGACTGTTATCTCCTGAACCATAGCAAACTCCCAGTATTTCTTCCTGGTGTACTCAGATGCGCCTGTAACATCAAGAACTTCATGCAGACGTTTAGACAAATGTTCATTAGGATTGTCCATTTCTCCTCCATCTGTAATATATAGCATCATCATGCACTGAAAATTAGGTGAGCACTGGGACTCTAAGTTAAATTAATAAAAATGTTCCAAAGTCAATTTATAAAATATATTAAAGACGAATAGCTATATTCATGTATTGCCATCACAATTTGCCGTTATAACAATCATAAGACGAACTTTGAAATGACCTCTGTGATGTAATGGTAAAGTATCTGACTCGGGTGCAGGAGGTCGTTGATGGTAAATTGTCTGACTCGGGTTCGGGAGGTCGTTGGTCAGACCCTCGGTCGGGTCATACCGAGGACTTTACACTTGAAAGCAGTAGCTACCATCCTTGGCGCTCTGAGTAACGTGGTTCTTATTACGACTGACTGACTTGTGTCAGGATAGATTGCACAGTAGTACTGTTAACATATAAAACGCCCTGATATAACCCATATAAGTAATATAGGTTGAAATCGATGTAAAACAACAAACAATAAATCAATCAATTGTTATGACTTTTGCACATGTAATGTATATTCCCGACAGATAAAGTGGCAAAACCTACAAGAGAATAACATAATATTTAGTCGTTCGAAACGTCTCATGTGAACGTCATCAAACGAACAATTATCTTATTCCCGTTCTGTAAACATTCCATATATGCTTCTATATACATGTACACACTCATTGCCTCGCTCTCTGCCACCCTCTCTGCCACCCTCTCTGCCACCCCCTCTCTCTCTCTCTCTCTCTCTCTCTC
>JASEVX010000013.1:55838551-55915597 GCA_031761405.1 Serripes groenlandicus | reverse complement strand
GTACAATAAAACAGACTGTTAATGCATTTTTCACTGAGCACTGGTTGTATAGAGTTACCAATGATCCAGACATTTACTTATTTACCAAAATTCATCCCGCTCTATGTGAAAACATATTTTAGCATAAAGGAAATGCAAATACAAATATAAATGACACTGCATGAATATCATTTGCTCTGGGCAGTTATAATGCTTATACACTCTGCAGTAAATGTGGGTCTTTGTACAATAATGCAGTTCTACACTGCTTAATGCATTGTATCTTTGTACAATAAATTAGAAGCAAAACAATGGATGCTTTATTTCACACATATGGTATCGAGGTATATAATCATTTCTACTCATCTAGTGGTGATATCGAACTATGTATATTACTAGGAAGTCCAATACCAGAGTTTACAGAACTTTTACATGTCTGGCATATTGACTTCATAACATCGATATTGTATTACGTTGATCTTATGTGGTCAATATGTCATGGCCTGAGTACTGCTGTACATGCTATGACAAAATGTGTAAAGAAACTGCTTTGTTCTAAACTATAGGATGGAAATATATTCCCATTCCTACTTTGTTCATAGTTTGACATTTACTCTCAATCGCTCTCTCTCTCTCTCCTCTCTCTCTCTCTCTCTCTCTCTCTCTCTCTCTCTCTCTCATCTCTCTCTCTCTGTCTCTCTCTCTCTGTCTCTTCTCTCTCTCTGTCTCTCTCTCTCTCTCTCTCTCTCTCAGTCTCTCTATCTCTCTCTATTTTTCCATTCTCTCTCTATCTCTCCCTCACTCTAATTCTCTCTTTGTCTCTCCATCTCTCTCTTTCTCTTTCTCTCTCTCTCTCTCTCTCTCTCTCCTCTCTCTCTCTCTATCTTCCTCTCTCTTCTCTCTCTCTCTCTCTCTCTCTCTGGATCTCTCTCTCTCTCTGTCTCTCTCTGTCTCTCTCTATGTCTGTCTCTCTCTGTCTCTGTCTCTGTCTCTCTCTGTCTCTGTCTGTATGTCTGTCTGTCTGTCTGTCTGTCTGGTCTCTCTCTCTATCTCTCTCTCTCTCTCTCTCTCTCTCTCTCTCTCTCTCTCTCTCTCTCTCTCTCTCTCTCTCTCTCTCCTCTCCTCTCTCTCTCTCTCTCTCTCTCTCTCAATCTCTCTCTCTCTCTCTCTCTCTCTCTCTCTACATTATCTTATTAATACATTGTAATTTATTATCATGTTCATCTAACTCTCCCTTGTAATTTAAAGGAAATAAAGATATGAATGAATGAATGTCAATAACAATATATTTAAAAGCAAGTTATTAAGTAGGTACATGTTTCTAGAATACAAACTCAGTCACGTACTGCAGAACTTTAGAAACTAGTCATATTTCAGTTCTTAAATCCTTTTTTTGACCACCAAAACAAACGCTGTTGGTACCAACAATATATATTGGATGAGTAATATAAGATATATTGTAGACGAATTAACTCACCGTTCAATTTGCAAACAGTTTTATTCCACGCACTGTAATAATGGTGTATTCCTCTTGCTAACATAAGTGTCTCTGTCTGGAACTATCCTTAGCTGTTGTCAATCCTTTTCATAAACCTGGCACAAACCCGTCAGCCACTTATGTCATAGTAACAGACGAACAGGTGTAGTTGCCATGCTGTAAAAGATATAAACATCCGTCTAGCGCTAATGATTCAATAGTAAATATATTTGCATATACACTGACGTATATAATAATGTGTATTACGGGTGTTACCCTTTACTTAAAATGGTCCATTTTTCCGATCAATACAACAGGGGTGGAAATATGTTACAAGATGATTTGCGGTAGGCTTAGTACGATTGATACCGGGTTTTAGACGATCTCGATGATTTAGGAGACGATATGTGTTGTTGTACATGGACGTACTTATGTATTTGTCCTTTCAACCGTAACAATGCAGATCATGTTGTATACATAACTACATGAAAGTTACTTCTCTGTAAGAAAGGCGAGACATTTGGTAAGGTTCAAATGCAGACGTTACATGTTGCATTGTTTTGTACTGCATTCGGATGCGAACAGTCATAATTTAAAATCATATCAACAAACGTTATCTGTCATGTGATATAGATTGGTTTTGAATTGAGTTGTATCAATGTCATCTGATTGGTCATCGATTACTTGGACTGGTACTATGTCAGATCAATAGCTAAGTAGATTGTCGGTATGACACCAGTCTACGATTTCTTTGACTAGTACCATGTCGTCCCAAGATATACCCGTATATATTAATGCATTATTGATTGATTTATTGATTGATTGATTGATTGGTTGAATGCATGGGGTAAATCGCCGTTTTCAACACATTTTAAGTCGTAGCACGGCGACTAGTTCACCTGCTCGTGTGTTTACGGGCTTCCAAACACCAATACTCCAACTGAACAATTTTCAAAGTAACTGGCTGCTTTGCCACAGACTGTTAGCCCTTTGGTTGAAGACTAAAGCCGTTTGTCACGCTGACCCTGCGTAAAACGTCGGAAAGAATGTTGGCCGAGATGGGATTCGAACTTAAAACTTCTGGATTTCAGCCGCGTCAAAACCGACTCAGCGACCGGTGCTCTTGAATAAATGACGACATTCTATGATTTACCTTTAAGACGTATAACTCGACACTGTAAATAGACACGATACGTTTGTAAGAGTTCATAGCTTGGTGAATTAACATAACAAAACATAAACTTTAAATTTAAAAAATTGAGTTGCCATTAACAAATAAAACATTGAAGTACTGGTGAAAAAACAGGTTACACATACATATATAAATATATATAATATATATATAGAGAGATATTTGTTTTCAAGATGAACATACTATCCATTAAAGGTAGTTACGTTACGTGCTTAAGTATGCTTGGGTTCGCGTGTATTTGTAAACACGGTACGTTTTTAAGTGTTCGTGGGTTGGTGTATATATGTAGACATGGTACGTGTGTAAGTGTTCGGGGTTGTTGTATATAGGTAGACTTGGTAAGTGTGTAAGTGTTAGGGGGTTGGTTTATATAGGTAGACATGGTAGGTGTGTAAGTGTTCGGGGGTTGGTGTATATAAGTAGACATGGTACATGTGTAAGTGTTCGGGGGTTGGTGTATATAGTTATACATGGTAAGTGTGTAAGTGTTCGGGGGTTGGTGTATATAGGTAGACATGGTACGTGTGTAAGTGTTCGGGGGTTGGTGTATATAGTTAGACATGGTAAGTGTGTAAGTGTTCGGGGATTGGTGTATATAGGTAGACATGGTACGTGTGTAAGTGTTCGGGGGTTGGTGTATATTTGTAGACATGGTACGTGTGTAAGTTTTCGGGGATTGGTGTATATAGTTAGACATGGTAAGTGTGTAAGTGTTCGGGGGTTGGTGTATATTTGAAGACATGATACGTGTATATGTGTTCGGAGGTTGGTGTATATAGGTAGATATGGTAAGTGTGTAAGTGTTCGGGGGTTGGTGTATATTTGTAGACATGGTACGTGTGTAAGTGTTCGGGCGTTGGTGTATATTTGTAGACATAGTAAGTGTGTAAGTGTTCGGGAGTTGGTGTATATAGGTAGACATGGTACGTGTGTAAGTGTTCGGGGGTTGGTGTATATTTGTAGACATGGTACGTGTGTAAGTTTTCGGGGGTTGGTGTATATAGTTAGACATGGTAAGTGTGTAAGTGTTCGGGGTTGGTGTATATTTGAAGACATGGTACGTGTGTAAGTGTTCGTGGATTGGTGTATATAGGTAAATACGGTAAGTGTGTAAGTGTTCTGGGGTTGGTGTATATTTGTAGACATGGTACGTGTATAAGTGTTCGGGATTTGGTGTATATCTTTAGACATGGTAAGTGTGTAAGTGTTCGGGGGTTGGTGTATATAGGTAAACATGGTACGTGTGTAAGTGTTCGGGGGTTGGTGTATATTTGTAGACATGGTAAGTGTGTAAGTGTTCGGGGGTTGGTATATATTTTTAGACATGGTAAGTGTGTAAGTGTTCGGGGGTTGGTGTATATAGGTAAACATGGTACGTGTGTAAGTGTTCGTGGGTTGGTGTATATTTGTAGACATGGTAAGTGTGTAAGTGTTCGGGGGTTGGTATATATTTGTAGACATGGTAAGTGTGTAAGTGTTCGGGGGTTTGTGTATATAGGTAGACATGGTACGTGTGTTAGTGTTCGGGGGTTGGTGTATATAGGTAGACATTGTAAGTGTGTAAGTGTTCGGGGGTTGGTGTATATAGGTAGAATTGGTAAGTGTGTAAGTGTTCGGGGTTTGGTGTATATATGTAGACATGGTAAGTGTGTAAGTGTTCGGGGTTGGGATATGTGACTCGACGCGGTACGTTCGTATGTGTTCGTGGGTTGGTGTATATAAGTAGACATGATCCGTGTGTCAGTGTTCGTAAGTTGGTGTATATAGGATTGTTCGCCAAATAGTTAATTCTGAAAGAAGAGGACACATAAATTCACCACATCAGTGTTTATATGAAGACACGATACGTTCGTTAGTGCTCGTCATTTGGTGTATATATGTAGGTGTGCGTGGGTTGAGGTTTATATGTAGATAGTGTACGTTCATAACTGCTAGTCGTTTGGTGTATATATGTAAGTGTTCGTGGTTTGATGTTTATATGTAGATACTGTACGCTCGTAATTGTTCTTGGTGATATCTTACACTCGTAATTGTTCTTGGTTTGTTGTATAAAGGTAGGTGTTGTTAAGTGTTCGTGGGTTGATGTTTATATGTAGATACTGTACGTTCGTTAATGTTCTAGGTTTGGTGTAGATAGGTAAGTGTACTTAGGATTTGGTGGGTTAATGTTTATATGTAGTTACTGTACGCTCGTAAATGTTCTTGGTTTGGTGCATACTAGAAAGTGTTTGTAAATGTTCGTTGGTTGATTTTTATATGTACACTCGTAATTGTTCTTGGCTTAGTGTATATAGGTACGTGTTTTTAAGTGTTCGTGAGTTAATGTTTATATGTAGATACTGTACGTCCGGAAGTGTTATTGGTTTGGTGTATATTGCGGACATGGTTCGCTCGTTATTGTTCATTGGTTGGTGAGGGGAGGTATGCTGGGTTATATGATCATTCACGAATATACTTGTTCTAACTATTTTCGAGCGTAGTATTCGGAATGTTGTATTCATAAGTCGGTGTTTAATTCATTTTCACTTTATTATTGTATAAAGGCCATGGGTCAATTTTGTTGATAAAAAAACCCAGACTCTCTGATCCTAAAACCAACAGTGCAGAAGACAACCCATTTGTTTAACCATTTTCCGCGAGCAGGTGTGTTTTTACGACTATGAAGCAGACGTATTTATCATTTTGCCATGTTTTTGTTTCAACTGTTCTCAATAGTCCTACTGCATTTGTAAATATCTGTTAAGGTTTTGCAATAATGTTTTCAACGGGTTTGTTGTAAATGGGAAACGTTTATCATTTATAGAATTACTGATAAATTTAAATTTAACACTTACAAGGCTTAAATGACATTAAATCGATTTGAGAACGATCGTCCGCTTCAACCAAAAATATTTTAGTCGTGTTAAGCAATCACATAATACATTAATGACAACTGAATCTTTTAATAGTATTACCTTTTATAATAATTATGTTTATGTTATTAATAATAATAAAAATAAATCATATCAAATGATAATGAATAACACAACATTGTTAAACACATCATGACTATCGTGTGTTTTTTATAAAATATCCCCTCTCAATTCTTTGTCTATGTAAAGTAGTAAAATTGTTTTTGACTTGTACACTAAAATGAAGGAATTAACTTTGCTAATGTTCGGATCTTTTTCAAATTATTCATATAGAGATAGCAGAGCAATTCAATACAATAGTATTAATTGGTATGTTAACAAATGATTTTGGTCAATCACGTAACAAAGTTCTATTTGAAGAATATCGGATTTCACAATATTAAGATACCTGATCGTTTTAGCTCACATACCTTTTAATACTCTCGTATAACTCTGATCAATAATGCGTTTATACTTTGGAATGTTATACGGCCTCATTTGTGTAATGAAAGAGCAGATGCCTCGGTGAAAGTGGTAGCGGGTTAGATCCTCGGCCAGGTCAGCCCATATACTTTAGAGAATAGTAAGTATGTCTTTCCCCGGCTCAGCGGTTTCATTTTTCGGTTGATCAACACAAGTCAGTATTTATCAGATCATTTTCTAATTGTAATTATGACTGATTCTGAAATTCGATCACGAATTTAAGTTTATATTAAAAATGTAGTACAACGATTATAAATCACGCTCGATGTCTTATGCCTAAGAACTAACCTTTACTTGATTACTTCGTGTTGAGAACATTGTTTCAATACCATTTTTTGACGCTTTCGGAAGCAGATCTCCAAGTTTTTACAGTCTCAATGAATACCGGCCTCGTCCGGGAATCGCCGAGCGTATTAACTGATGAATACCGACTTCGTATAAGACAGTATAAACTGCTAATTAAAACAGACCTCGTCGAAAAACTGTAAATAAACGCCGACCTCGTGCGAAAATCGCAGGGCCAATTAGCTAGAGGTCAATAAATTAAACATGTATACAACTTTGACTGACAAGCTAGATTTGTTTCACTATAATAACCGTTTGATCGGTACCAATAAGGGGATGCAACAAGCAGAAGTGCAGCCCAATTTAAATATATACGATCACTTTACTGTGAGTCAATAAGACCACAAAAAATCAGACGAAGCTCATATCTACTGTACACGTGACCGCGTCCTTGGTGGGGTGGTAGATTGTTTACCTTCAGTGAGGAATGTTGCGGGGTCGATCCCTGGCGAGGTCATACAAAACACTTTAAAATTGGTAGTTATGTTTTTCCTGCTAAGCTCCCAGGAATGTGGTGTTAGCATCACTAACTGGCTGGTCTGTGGATAAATGGATCAGTCGTATTGACAACTTTCACAGAAAACGCCTTGATAAAAGTGAATCTTCAAACTACCCCTTTTAAACCATTGGACAAATTACAACCACATTTTTCAGGAAAGGTTTTTTGGTAGTTCTCTTTCAAAACCGTTTACATATTTAAATTCCATGTAGAATTCTAGTTGATGTGGGATCAAAAAGTAGGGGCAAATGTGAAGAATTAAATATTCCTCTCTGAATTATATGTTAAACTTAATAAGCTGTGAGTGTATCATCAGAAAGAAGGCAAACAATTCATCTCCTGTGAATCTGCTTGTTGATTTCAAGTAAAAAAATATATATTGGAAAATCCTCCACAAAAGCAGTATTGACTTGTTGAAGCATATGCCAACAAGGCAGCATCCACCAGGGACAACATGACTACACAAATTACATTACTGTGCAAATGTCGGTGTTGGTGAATATAGCGAAACTGGGTTATATGAAAATTCACGAATTCAAATAATGTATTCAGTATTCTGTCGTTAATCAATCTTTACAATATCCTTGTACAAAGTTTACGAATGATTCGTTATGTGGAGTGATAACAACAGAAATGTTGATAAAAAAACCATTCAGTAAATAAACCTTCGTATGTTGATGCATCTGAGGAAGACGACTGTTTTGCACAGTTGTATCAATTGTTTGCAATATATTTTCTTTATTTTGAAGTTAAGTTCCATAGTTTTGTAAAGGTGTTTTCAAATTTGTCTGCTTTACCTTTTATTATATTTGGAAATTACAAATCGATAATGCATATAATTGTCAAATTCATAATTAATACTCACAAGGCTAAAACAACAGTTAATCGATAAATAGTGTATTAGCTACCGATTGTTACCTTAAAAATCCCCTTATTTGCGAAAAGGTAAATCAAATTCTTAATTGGAACATATTGTGGGAAAAGGATCATTCTTTTTAATTGTTGTGATATTCTTTTTCAACAAAGTTTTCTCTAGTTTTGAAAGTGGTCTGCTGCAGAGACATCAAACGTTGCATATTTTAGGGAACGAGTCAAACTTTTCCCATATACATCAACATTGCAGTAGACGACTATATGTAATATATGTAAAATTTCTATGAATCAAAATATAATAATTTGAAAATATAGTGACAAACGAAGTATTTGCTCATTACGACGCAGTTCACCGTTTGCCTAAATGGTTCAAAATGCATCTGTTGTTGCGAAAAAATGCGTCTGAATTTGAAAAAGGATTAAATCATTGATCCAGTTAATACATATTCTACTTGAAGTTCACCCTTTTCACACGCACACGTCTCTTCAGCAGACATATTTCCTTTTCCTTCACTGTGTTCTATTCTATTTTACAGTTATTCTGTCATTTGTAGAGTGTTCCATTGTTGTGCAAATATGATTTAAAAGTCGTCTGATGCAAATGTGTTGTATGTTAGAAAGGGTTGCGCATGAATAATTCGAGAAGGCGAGCAATTTCACCTTTTGCCACAATGTTTCAATTATATCCAATAACTATACTATCATTTTTCGAAAATGATCATATTTCTTTCTAGATTTTTTTAGTTAGTTTACAGAAGATATGTTGTGATTGGGAACAGGTTAGACTATATATTTTTTTTTTAATTCTAACTTGTAATAAAAAATTCGCACCGATTGTTAAGAAGGAAGAGAATAGGGAATTATGCTATGGTTAATTCTATAGGTGACACTTAATATAAAAGTACCTATTGTTAGACAATCTAAAAGTAGGACAATTCAAAGATTTCCTTCAATTATTCTTATATGTTAATGTTATTCATCTTTTGAAATAGAAATAATTCTTCTGTGCGTCATTGGGACATACATTTTAAACCCAATTAGGGATTCGCAGATTAAACAATTTCTTATAAACGGTAAATGAAATCATTAGCGTACAATGACAGACACATCTTTTGAAATAGAAATAATTCATTCTTCTGTGCGTCATGGGGACATACATTTTAAACCCAATGAGGGATTCGCAGATTAAACATTTTCTTATTAACGGCAAATGAAATCATTAGCGTACAATGACAGACACATTCAGTCTAACAGATTATCCTGAAATCACCCTGCACAAAATAACCTGGTATTAAGTCTGCACGAAGTACTTCCCTTTCAACTTACATTAACAATAAACTGAAACACACTGTATGGTCGTGTAGACTATCTCTGTATCAGTGTCAATTGAACACTTGCCTTGGTAGGTTCATATCAGGTAAAATCACTATTTTTCCAAACATAAATCGTCAGTATACATGTATCGTCAAAGAAAAAAAACCACTTGATCTGCTTCCGAGGGAGCGAATTTATATCAGGCTCTGTTCTGTTAGTTACCATATCATTCCGAAATTGTATTAAATTCTAGAGGAGCATTATAGAGCCGCGATATCTAACTCAAAAAAGGAATAGGTCTATCAATCGAAGGGTTGTCATTTCAAAATCCTTTGTATGGATTTGCCTCCTTGCGTTCAGGGTTGTTTGGATAGCATCAATAATAACTCGCTGGTGTCAGGATAAATGGATGTAGTACTGACAACACACTCAAGAAAATGCCGTGATATAACTGATTAATTAATGAAAGCAGCGTGTGATATCGTGCCCTCAAACAAAGACCAATCTAACATGTATTATATGTATCTATACTCCGGGGAATATTGACTTCTTTTAACTTACATCATGATATTTCTATCTTCCCTTCATTATAAGGATAAGCAGTTTAGCTACATGTGTTTATACACAATTCTAGTTGATAGACGCTACTTAGTCGGAAGTACAGATATTTGGAATTATTCTGGTCTTTTCCCAACAATATCTCCCTTTTAACCTAATAAAGCCCTATGATGTGGTACCAAATGTATTCGTCTCAATTTCCCAGTTTCTCCTATTTTTTTATTTTTTTGTCTGCCAGTTGAACATTTACTACCATTTAAAAAGAGTTTATTTTGTTCCAACATACTACAAATCTGCAGCAGACAAATTTGAAATAATCGAGCAAAAAGTGCAAATGGGAAATATCAATATAAAAAGGGGTTATCATTGGATAAATTTGAAAGCATTGTGACAAAAGAATAAGTTCTTTGTTATGATAAAGTTCTCATTATGTCACACTATTTCCGAAATTCGTCTTTGTATCGATACGTTGTATCGAAGAACTGATTAGGATTAAGACCCCTTTGAATTTGCTAGTTGATGAAGGTCAGACATGAATATTTTTTACATTTTTTTTAATTACGGTGCACTGTGAAAACGGTGTGAGTAGATCTACGATTCGTATATGCAGTTGATATATTGATGTAAGTCAGGCATGAATATTTTTTACATGCTCAAACAATTGTTTTGTTTTGTCATGTTATAAACCTTTTCCGTATACAACAGTTGTGCAGCATACAACTTTGAAACCATCTATGCAAAACTTGGAGAATTTACTTTAAAATGAAGTGAACAGTGTGGCAAAAGAAAAAAATACTCATAACGAACAAACAATTCATTATGTCAGAATGTTTTCTCAAGCTGCCTTCTGCAGATGCGTCTATAAGTGGGAACACGTTAATTTTGCCACACCTGCAACAGATCACTTTTGAAAACATTTCCATAATGCTATGTATTTAATAATTAAACTTTGATGTATGGAGATGTTTCACATTGTTTCCAAGATAAGTTCAAGCTGTATGTGGGAGACTGAATATAGACTGTATAAAATAAAAAATAAACAGTGAAATGTATCACTAAATAATTTCACTGTATTTAACATTGAGTTTCTCAATACTCCCATAAAACGTATGTAATAAACACATCACTTTACCCTTTCCAACACGCAGAGCTTTCTCAATTATGACGCCTCTTTAATAGAGGAATGTTGTAAAAACATGGTAGCAAAAGGTGAAATTTCTAAACTCTTTTTAACAATTACACTTACATTAACAGATGTTTTCCATTGTTTTGGCCATATCATTTCCTAGTCATCTGCTGCAGATTTTGCTGTACGTGGGAAAGGGTAAATGCTTTATGATTAAAGCTTCTGTCTTATTCATATTTCAATTTGCTAGAGATGTTAATTAGTCTGATATTTCTATTATTTTTTAATCTTACTTTATTTTCAAACACATTTGGTAAATTCTGTTGCAAAATGCATGTTAACTTATAACTGCATCAACATTAATTGAAATTATTTTTAAACGGTTATTGCAAATTACAAAATGTTATTTAACTTTGATTGATAAACAGAAAGAGTCACTTATTCCTACTATTCACATTTATCATTTAAAGGACTCCTATGATTATTTCTGTACAGCATTTAGTGGATACCGGTTTTGGGAGGTTGCGGGTTTGATCACCAGCCGTGTCATAGTAAAGACTTTATAAATGTAAGTAATGGCTTTCCCTCCTTGGTGCCCACTGTTGTGGCTTAAGCATAAATAATTACTCTCTTGTTTCGGGATAAATGGACCAGACATACTGGTAACTTACTCAGGCAATGCTGTGATATAACTAAACAATTGAAAGTAGGGTAACACACCATCCAAACAAATATACATAATTATAATGGATGCAATTTCCATGTGTGTGATAGTGAAAGATGTCATGGTTTTCTTGTTATATTTATCTCAAGTGTACCTGGTTGATATAAACTGTATTGTCATAATTATGTTGATTATTTATTCTGTTGTCAATCAAAAAAAGAAATGATAAAAATAAATGTCAATAAAGTCTACTATGAAATAATTATTTTGCTTTTTTGAGGTCAATGTTCAAAATTGAGTTATTGTATTTGCCTGTGTCCGTGGTCCAATGTGTTAAACAGATTTCTTTAAACGACATCTTCTTACCAACTTGGCCGATTGCATATGTAAGAATTACTACTAAAGTTCAATTATGTTACCATATCATCGGAATATGTTTTGATACGCCATACTCAATGAAAAACACACAGTTTGAATATAAAAAAACCTGTGATCTTGCTGTTTGCTTGCCTGGTGACTAACACTGCTTTCAACAATTATTCAGTTATATCACATCGTACTGGTCCATTACTCTTGAAACCAGTAAGTCAGTCGTAAGGCTAACCTCACAATCCTGAGCGCCAAAGAGGGAAGGCCATCACTACTTTTAGTAGCGGACGCTCTTCCAGGTAATACACCACGAAGGCGGTATTTGCTATTATTGTTTTAAGAACTTTCTCACAAAACTACTCATTTAGATCAGATTTCAATTATGAGCAAATACATATTTATATAAAACTATCATAAGTACGCTTAAGCTGAATTTCCTGTATGGCAATAACTCTCTTATCACAACTGCTCATATGCTGGATGGCCTGAATGCGAACTCACAGAAAATAGGGAAAAGTTTATGGGCACTTTGTCATTTTCTACAATTATTTCTAAACATGACTAATGCAGAGACATTACATGTCGTCAGATAAAGCGTTTACCGAGATCATACTAATATATTTTATAATAATGATGCGGAGGTTTGACATTCCATGCTAGTCAGAAATAATATCATTCGAAAATGCCTGAGACTTTGAGACTTACTGCCTTGCCATCGAAATAGGATGTGGGTCGATTGAACAGTATACATGTAGTAGAATTTCCCGTCGAAGATATATCTAAAAAGACATTAGAGTTTAACCCATGTCCACATACAAACTTTCAGAAGACAACTGAAATTATCTAGGCAAACATTGAAAATATCTGTAAACAGTATAATTTTTGAAAAAAGTTTAAAACATTATGATTTTATCATTTTATAAGCAGTTCTTTTTTCTCCACATGTTTTCATAATTCAACTGCTATATATGCATCCAAATGTGTTTGCTTTGATTCACTTACTGATGTCGAAACAGTTGATGTTTTATGAAACAACTCATTCTAGGAACAGGAGAAATTGGACACGATGTTGTCACTTTCAAACAACAAATGTAATCTTAAGAACCTATGTTTTGCAAGCCTTGTTGAATTTCAATCATCGGATATAACGAATTGCTCAGTCGGGGTGCGAACTCTCGGACAACGTGTTTCTGTAGACAATTTGTCGTGTTTCAAAGACAAAATCTAAACATAATTGCTGCAAAATACATTAAGACATTACACATCGTAAGAGGAAAGGTTTCGTGAGGGTATATCCTAACGCTGCGTAGGATTGACATACCATGCTTCTCAAAAGGTATAGCAATCGAAAACAGCCCAGACTTTGACTCAAGTCATAAAAAGACCATGGGTTGAACAAACAATGCAGTTGCATTTAACCAAAAGATATATCTAGAAAATGACATGTGAAAACAAGGCACATAATCCTCTTTCTAATAAGTCAGTATATACATGATATGTATAACTGTTGAAACAGTCAGATCATTGTTTCAACTCACAATAGTGCTGAAAGTGTTTTATTTTCCAATTACGGTTGAACTGATATAATACAACACAACAAAAGGCATATCATCTAAACAAGTTTATTATAAGGATTTATTAAACTTTACTGGTTCTACTTATGTACAATGTAAAAAAAAACACCTCGAAAATAATAAGATCAGATCTGAAAGGTTATTAATGTGATATCTTAATTGAACTATAAATGGAACAAAAAAAAAAGCATTTTGAAACCAGCAACATATTATATGATTTAGACTTCTCATCAAATGGGATCAGTTGAATAACACATAGGCCTTCAAAGAACAACACAGTCATGAATATAAATCATGGTTTTATTATGTAAATAAAAGAAAAATAAAAAAATTCAACAATATTTTATAAAACAATAGTCGAAACGTCTCATTGCTGTGTGTCATAGTTCGTTGATATGAGTGTAATGTAATTATGATTTTCCAGTGAATGTTTCAAAACAAACTTGATATGTTCTCGATATTTAAGGCACTCTGGCTTTATAACCAAGAATTTCAACAAACAAAAGAATTAATAAGGGAAAGTAAAAATGTTATTCTATATCCTGTACGTAGATCTTGTTCGCTTTTTCAAAATTGTTGTTATGATTGACGTTTTCAGTGGTTTTCATCAGCACCAAAGGTTTTCCGTTGACTTGATTAACAATGCTCTATCGAATACACTTGTAAAATACTCTTCCGATTTTTAAATGAACATACATGCATTGATGTTTACTTCTATATACCATATTGGTCTTGATGTAAATAAAACTGTGTAAGTAAAATAGGGCTGAAATAAATAAATAAATTTCGTAAAAAAATATCGTTCATGTGATTTTATTTTTTTCATTCATTTTGAATGTTGCAATGAGAGTGCGAAATTCCGTTCCGCTCCTAAAGAGTTCCGATCTGTATCAGTAGTTTTTTTTTTAAGTATTATGTTTTGACTTGGAAAATAGATTTATGTATTGTTATCATTTACAGCAGTTCATTAATATTTGTGGCGAAATAGGTATTCCAATTAAAGATGAAAAGACGGTGCCTCCCACTACTGTTATCACCATTTATGGTATAGAGGTTGATTAAATAATTATGATAAGCAGACTACCTCAAGACAAGATTGACAAGATATTGCTTAAACTAAACTTCTTTTAAATGCAAAAGGAAGGTGACTCTTAGAGAGTTGCAAACTTTATTATTGCAAGCTTTATGTATTAGGTTTACACAATTTTGCTACATCTGATGTTGTTCCGGGCCGCACATTTTTGCGAAGATTGTAAGATTTGACAATGGGTACAGGAAAGCATTATCATAAGACTTGTCTTACTTCAGAAGCAAGGTTGGACTTGAAAGCTTGGTTACATTCCATATCGAGATTCTATGGGAAATCAATGTTTTTGTCAGGATAACTGGGTATCATAAGATGTATTACATTTGCAAACCGATTCAGTTAAATATTTTGGTTATCTTGCTGTGTTTGGTTATTCTGCTGTCTTTGGTAAATAATGATTGTATGGACTTGGCCTGATGGATTCCTAAATTATAGAGCTAAGCATGTTCCTGGTAAATTTAATTTGTTAGCGGATGCACTTTCTCGTTTTCAGTTGGACAAAGCGCATCAGTTAGCACCAAACCTAGACCACTGTGCCACAGGTCCTTTTAAACATTTAAAAATGACAGCTAGAAGAGTTCTGGCAGCTTCATTGCGTCTGAGCTCACGCCAAGCATATAGTAATTGCTGGATTAGGATGACAACTTACTTCGCAGAAAAGTAGACACATCCAGCTCTACCATTACAATCATGGCAAATAGTTAATTTCCTGAATTATTTAGTTGAAAACAAATTATGCTTTAAGTACAGTCCTGTCACATGCATCCGCCATTTTTTATATTAATCAGCTTTTAGGTTTCCTAGTAAAACGGATTCATTTCTTGTAAAGAAATTCCTTAAAGGAACTATGAATTTGGCCTGCACAGTCGATTCAAGGTTTCCTTTGACTATTTTCAAGAGCATTCTTGACGCTACTCCTAAGGTAATTGTTGTGCATACAGATGAAGTCTTGTTAAGAGCATTATTGTCAATACTATTTTGTATGTTTTTGAGAATGGGTGAGGTTTGTGTCATACATGGCAATAACGCTTTCTGAGTCATCCAAAGAAGGAAAGTAACCCTGATTGGTAAGAATAAATATGTTGATACAATTTAAGTTTGTATGCGACACTTAATATATAACAAAGATTCATCTCCTGCAACTTTGCATTGAGAAAACAAAACGATGGACTGCTTTAACACTGTTAAATGTGTTCAAGAGTATTACAAACTTTTCAAACATGCATCAGGTCCGTTATTTCAGTTCATTGATGAAACGCGAGTTTCATATAATTATGATACTGAAAAGAGGATCATCATAACATTCCTTGGTATAGACCCGACCAAGTACAAACCTCGGTCATTCCGGATTTTGGCTGCGACAACAGCAGTCCAGATGAGGATGTCTGAGGAGTGTGTGAACAAGCTTGGGAGATGGCTTTCAAAGGCGTTTCAACACTATATTAGGCTTCCATATTTACAGTTATGAATTGAGAGGGCAAGGGCAGTGCATTTTCGGTGCGTTGTATGATACAGTAGGATTATGTAAACTATAACTCCCTTTTTGCTCACATCAAGTAATGTCATCGTCGGCTGGTTATAAGTAGTCGCAACAATTCCTTTGGCCTACAGGTCTATAAAAACTAACGACTTTAATTGTTAATTCCAATTTTGAAAGAGTCATGTAATATGTCAGTGTAGATTGGTATTACAAATTGCCTTTGGATATCGTTTAGGATGTTGGTTTGTATTACTCGGCAATGCTAGTCTGATCCTTACCTCGGCACAAAGACAACTGGTATTGAAACAAACATGCATTTCGGTCAAATTCCTTGATCAATGTATTTCCATGGAGACTATTACTAACTTTTCCGATAAGATAAGTCAACGGCTATTGTTTTGCTGTTAGGTAATTCGTTTTATTACTATGTATCCTTTCAGTCTCATATGCGTTCCTTGGATGGGCATAGTGTGGCAGGTTTTTGTAACCCACCTTCAATGAGAAAATGTCTGTAAACCGTCTTACGTCGTCATTTTATTGTTAATTGTGTTATGTGTTAATATGTTCTAGTCAGTATAGCTAGTCGCTTTGCAATAAAATGGCATTTACATACACTCTAGTGTCTCGTCTTCATACTGTTTTCATATTGAACAAGCTGCGGTCCGCATATGAACTGAAGTGAAGAAAACATTACGGACACTTATTGTAAATAATTAGGTTTATGTTAGTACACGATTAATCCTCCCTTTGTCATTGGATGTATCCTTTCCCGTTAATTGGGGATCACATGTCCGACTAATCCTTCTGACCTATGACACGACGCTTATTAGTTTATCGCGATTGGTTGAATCGATCACTTGGTTGATTATATTTGCGTCTGTTGTTTATCGCGCACTCGCAATTTTGGATTACAAGAGAAAGCACGAGAACATATTTATCGTTGTACCCTCCACCGCCATCTTCTGCCTTCCACTGGCACTACTATTACTTCAGACATTGAGCACTAAGGATTAAACCTACTTATTGTATGATTTATTTCTTGATTTTTCAAGATTTAGATATTAGTAATTATTATTTACTCTATATTTCAATGATTTACATGTTTTAGGTGGCAGGTGTTTGTGACCCATCTTCAATGAGAAAATGTATGTTAACCTTCTTACAACATTGTATTGCTAAGTGTGTTATGTGTTAATATGTTCTAGTCAGTATAGCTTGTCACTATGCATTAAAATGGCATTAAACGAAATTCATTGTATATTCAGTGATAACATTAAAACAGTTCTTGAATATTCAATAAACTGCCTCATCATCCGGCGGGACCGGAAGTATCAAATCTATCAAACATTCATTTTGATCGGCTGCTTGTACAAATTCTTGAAATGTGATGTCACCATCGCCGTTTAAATCAACCGCATCAAAAAGTTCGTCTGCAAACTGGTCTGGTGTTTTTCCATGCATCTCAGGCGGCGTTGTAGAAATACCGGTGACTGCCTGTTAAATATACACATTTACTTTATGGAAATCTTATGAATTCATATCATATTAGAAAAGGACAAACGTGAGAATAGTGATTGACAATGAATAATGAAAACAATGTATATAAACGATGATAAGCATATCCTATTTGCTTTTCGTGCAATCTGATTAGAACTCGCTGATATACAATGAAAATGAGGTAGTCGATGTTCTGGAATAGCGACCATTGACTAGCATGACCAGATTACGTGCAGACTTTTCCAGGTATTATATGTGCGCTGTTACAAAGGAACAAAGGACATGGTAGCATTAAAGCCACATGACGTACACGTGTATTCTGATTTATTTCCCATTAATTATTCAAATGTCACCCGGATGTATTGTGTTGTATGATTAAACATTTCTTACCCGTACTAAACATCGCATCTCATCTCTATCAATCGTTCCACTTCTGTCTGTGTCATAGACTTCAAAAAAGAACTTAAGTTTTTTTATCCTGCTTTCCCGGCTGATACCGGGCTTCATGTCTGTAACACTTAGTCCAATTAGAAATTCCTCGAATGTCACTCTACCATCTCCATCGATATCAAATGCCTTGAATATGTGCTCAGCAAGAGCAGATGCCTTGGTACCAAATGCATGTGTATAGACTCTCACAAAATCTTTTAATTTTAGACCGGACTTGCCACGCGCATCACGCTGGAAATCATCGTAAGCATTTTTTATTTCCTCAATATCCATGTCCGGTACAGATTCGCGAAGTTTTTCTAGTTTTTCTTTCTTTAGTTTAGCTTTACTGGCTTGATTGCCCATTGTAGCCCTTTCACGCAATGAACGTGCACGAACACTATGATAACTATTTAATCAATATTGTTAAACAAATTTATTTCTCAAACGAAATTTAGTCCGTTATGTTGCTCCTTGATGATATATCCATCTGAAAGAACACATAAAGAACTGCATTACAAAATGTTTTTCTCATCACAGAGTAGGTACTGAGTAAAAGTACATCTTCTCCCAGTTAAATATGATTAAAACTATGAATTATGCCGATTATTGACCATAATAGTTCACAAAATTATTCCGTGAATTACATTTTTGGTATGTTTGACCAAGCTAGGGCTTGTTTCTGCAGTAACATGCATCTATTAAATCAATTAAGCAACATCATAAGATACACATTCTAGAGTATGTATGCATCACCCACTGCAAGAGTAGTAGCTGGACTCCTACTTTAAAAGAACATTGTAGAGAGGAGTAGTTCCTCATGACAAGCAAATTCTCCTTTTGTCACAATGTTTTCAAATGTTCACTGGTGCACAGGCATCAAATTGAAGATAGTATAGGGTTAACTACTTATAGGAGATGCTGCTTAACCATTTCTCACAGACAACAATTATAAAACAGATAAATAAAACTGAATACATTTAGGTTAAAATATGGTAATCTCTAAAACTGAAAGTATTATTTTTTAAAAGAGTTGAGACCATTATAACAAAAAGAGAAATTGCTCAAGATGAGTAATTTCTTGTTTTTTCCCGATGTTTTCAAATGTTGTCGGTTGCAATTTTGTCAAAATGCTTCTTGCCAGTGGGAAATGGTTACTGTAACAGACGAATTTTGAAAACATTGTGAGAAATCAAACATTCAATAAAACTGAGCAATTTCTCCTTTTCACATAATGTTTTCAAACATAATCCAAGTTGATTCTTTAGATACTCTAGATAGTAAATAGTTTAGCTACAGGAACTATTTTACCCTTTCTGCACTACAGACTATTTTTGTCTAATCTTCAACAGACGGATGATAATGTGCAATTTCGATTTTGTCCTCAATGCTTGCCTCACAAGTCAATACTTTTTGTTTCATCAATACAGATTCACCAATATCTTTGTCTAGACATGTTCAAATCATCTGCTGTAGATTGTGTCTCTGTGATAAAGGGTTAAGCAGACTGTAAAAATATCATGTAAATTACAAGATTGGATTACAGTCTGCTTAACCCTTTATCATTAAAATCGGAACTTTCAGTGCGTCTGACAATTACCTAATACATATTCAATTGGTTATGTAAACCATGTCTACCCGTTCATGAGTTCAATTGAAGATATCTATAAATAAGGTCTTCGGACCCTGTCTTAAATAAATATTTGAACTGTGTATTTCTGCTTTTATGTTTACATTATTTGAAATTATGAAACTGTGTTGTAACTTTCATTTGATTTTAACCTTATCTACTATCAACCATTATCTGCTTGCTTTTAATCTTATCGTCTATTAACCTGTACCTCCTTGCTTTAAACCTGTTTTACTCTTAACTACCATCTACTGCCTTTTAACCGAATCTAATATAAACCAGCATGTTCTAGCTATTAACAGTATCTACTATTAAACAGCATCTACTAACATTTAATCGTATAAACTCTTATTCAGTTTCTACTGCCTTTGAATCGTTTCTACTCTTAACTATCATCTACTGGTTTTCGTATCATGAGCTACTCCTAACCAGCATCTACTGGCTTTAAACCGTATATACTGTTAATTAGTATATCCTAGCTTTTAATCTTATCTACTCTTTACGAATTTCTACTGATTTTTACCGGATCTACGATTAATCAGCATGTATTGGCTTTTAACCTTAGCTATTATCAAAAGGTATATACTTGAGTTGAACATTATCTTCTCTGAACCAATATTTAATGACTTTTAACCTTATCTACCCTTAACCGGTTTGTAATGCCTTTAAACCTTTAACTACCATTGACCAGTATCTGCTGGCTTTAAAAGTCATCTGTATACTTCCATCATTTGTTATCTTTGAACATGTTATACTCTTCAGCAGTGTTTCATGATTTTACCCTGAGTTACTTTTAACCAGTATATTCATCGTGTTTTAGCTATTCTACACATAGCCTCTACTCTTAACAAATACCTACTGGTTTCAACACAATCTACACTTTAACAGTATCTACTAACTTTTAAAGTATCTATCGGATGATGTGCTTAATCTGAGCTTGACTAGTTTATATCGGCTCTACACTGTATATATATGTCTTACAAGTCTAGTATATAATGGCGTTATTCCTTATCTACGCTTTACCAGATGATATTGGTTATAAACATTATCAAAGTTACACAAGTATATATTTGTTTTATATATGCTTGATGTCATATATACGCCTTACCAGTTTATATTGACTATACACATAGTTATGCTTTACAAGTATATGAATGGAACACAAAGGCGACTGGTTTGATACGGGTTTGTGTAACGGTTTGTATTATTACCGATATCCAACCCTTTGCACTGTATTGAGTCTACAACGGTAGACTTTGGTTTGCATATGTCCAACAAGACCGTTAAACACTTTCGTACGTTTCTGCGAGAGGGATAGACGACAGGTTTGGTACCGGTTCGTGTAACGGTTCATAATAGTAGGTAGTCAAAGTCCCATTAATGACTCATAATGAGTTTAAAATCGTCTTCTACTGTGTCCAGTAGAAACGAACGAAAAAGTGTAACTTCTCACCTAAATAATGCATTTATATTTTAATGTTTGTATTTTGCATTCTGAAAATTGCAATAATTGGTATCAATTTGGTCAAGTTGCAAACTGAAAATGTTAGTATTACCATTAATAAACATCGATTTAACCCTTATAACAATCACACTACACCACTTGAACCCTTTAAATCTTTGAATATGCAATGGAATCATATAGTGTGTGTATGAAATGTATTTTATCCTTACGTTTAAAGGCACACGATATCATTTCGACACCTCAGCTGTGAATTATTTAGTGCGTACACGTTTACGAGATAGTTAAGCTTTACTGCAAAACTTTGATAAAGGGTTTTAATTTAATTATAAACTACTAATAATCTTACCGAAAGCTGATGTTGTGGAAAGCTATAATATTCATTTGAATGAGTAATATAAGATATATAATGGTGAGCCAAGATAAGTTTACTCCATATTATATATGATGAACGAACTCACCTTTCTATTAGCAAACGGTTTAAATTCCATGCACTGTTATTACTTGGTGTATTCGTCTTGCAAACATAATTGTCTCTGTTTGGTGCTATCTGTGTTATTTTGTGAAATCCGCTACACTAACCTGGCTCAAACCCGCCATTCACTTATGTTATAGCAACAGCCGAACAGGTGTCGTTGTCAAGGTGGACAGATAAATAAACATCCGCCTGTCGTTGAATAAACTATAATGTATACATTTGCATATACACGGACGAAAAAATTGGATTGGATAATTTGAAAGTGCTACAGGTATCATCTTTCACTTCAAAAGATATTCCACGTGATCAATACTACAGGGTTGAACTATGTTACACAAATACGTGTTTACAGTCTAATACGAATGGTACCGCATTTTAGACAATACTTGTCGATTTTGGAGACTAAATATGTTTTTTTTATATACGACGTCCTCGTTCATTCGTCCGGTTCAAAGGATAAAATCCTTTCCCAACACACTCGATAAGTTTCTGCCAGAAAGACGTGATAGTTGATAAGGCGCAAAGGCGGATATTACATGCTGCATTGTTTATTGCATTCGGATGCGAACAGTCAAAAAATAAAATCTCTAACGAAAAGAGTCGGATGATAAACATTTGTTGGTAATTTAGTTTAGTCAATGTAATCTGATTAGTCATCAATTAATTGAACTGGTACCATGTCGTCCCCATCCACAGCTGTGCATATTGTTGATAGGACACAAGGCTATGATTACCTGGACTTGTACAGTATCGTTCCCAGCTTTAGCTATGAAGAATGTTGATAGGACTTGAACTGGTACCACGGCACATCCCGTTCCATAGCTATGTAGATTGTCAATATGACACTTGGCTATAATTACTTGGACTGTTACCTACCATGTTGTACTCATTCAAAGCAACGTCTATTGTCGGTAGGACACCTGGATATGTACCATGTTGTCCTCATCCATATCTATGAAGATTGTCCAGATTTTCGATAGGACACAAGGCTATGATTACCTGGACTTGTACTGTATCGTTCCCAGCTTTAGCTATGAAGAATGTTGCAAGGACTTGGACTGGTACCACGGCACATCCCGTTCCATAGCTATGTAGATTGTCGATATGACACTTGGCTACGATTACTTGGACTGTTACCATGTTGTACTCATTCAAAGCAACGTCTATTGTCGGTAGGACACGCGGATATGTACCATGTTGTCCTCATCCATAGTTATGAAGATTGTCGATAGAACACCAGGTTATGATTACTTAGACTGTTACCATGTTTTCCTCATGTAAAGCAACGTAGATTGTCGAACTGACATCAGTCTTGATTACTTGGACTTATACTATGTCGTTCCCATTCATAGCTTTGTAGATTGCCAATAGGACACCAGGCTATGATTACTTGTACTGGTACCAAGTCGTTCCAATTGTTATATATGCAGATTGGCGAGAGTACATTAATCTTTGATTTATTGGACGGGTACGATGCAATCCCCATCAATTCCCTTGTAGATTGTTGATAGGACACTGGGCTATGATTACTTTTCAAGCCATGCGTATAACTAAACACTGTGTATGTAAAACCGGTATGTATTTATTATTCGTGGGTTGATATATATAGGGAGACATTGTACGTTCGTAAGTGTTTATTGGTTGGTGTATATAGGGAGACATGTTACATTAGTAAGTTATCATTGGTTGGTATATATATGAATACACGGTTTGTTTTTACGTGTTCTTGGGTTGGTGTATATAGGGAGACGTTGTACGTTTGTAAATGATCGTTGGTTGGTGTATATAGGTAGACATGGTACCTTCGGAAGTATTTTCTTGTAGGTGTATATAGATATACATGCTACGTTCCTTAGTGTTCGAGCTTTGCTGTATATAGTGAAACACGGTAGTTTTGTAAGTGTCCGTGGGTAAGTGTATATACGTAGAAATGGTACGTTCCTTAGTGTTTGTGGGTTGGTTTATAAAGTAAGACACGGTTCGTTTGTAAGTGCGTCTGGGTCGGTGTATATAGTGAGCTATTTGAACATTCACAAAGGTATATTTTCTAACTATTTTCAAGCGTATTGGCTCAAATGATAAATCATTGAGTCCGCGGTCAATCAATGATCACAATATCATTGCACAACGGTCACGGCCAGGTCAATTTTGTCGAGTAATACAAACAGAAAAACTGATTAATAGCTTGAAAATACCATTCATTTATCCCTTTCCTACAATCAGAGGTAGATTGCTGTATGTGAGGCAGACGACTGTTTTGCCACTTTTTTATGATTTCAATTTTTAACTTGTATTTTTAGTGATTTCTCTATAGATTTATATAGGTCTTTTCAAATTCGTTTTCTGCAGATTTAATGTATTTTGGAACGGGTGTTAAAATCTTAAGAGCATATAATTGTCAAATTAAAATTTAATTTTTTCAAGGTTACCTTTACATTGAATCGATGAATGGTGGATTTAATACCGCTCACTCTCTCATTACCTTAACAATATATTGAACACAGGACTGGTATTTGAATACGTAACTCAGATACTTCATTGGAAATTTAATTGCAAAATATTGTGTAAAAGGTTATATTAATTATAAAAAAGCTCCTTATAAACGAAAGATTTCAAAGTGGTCTGCTACATAGTCGTCAAACGTCGCTTTAATTAGGGAACGATTGCACAGTTCCCTATTGCAGTAGACGATTATGAAGACATCGTTGAAAAGGATGTACAATTTCTATAAACTAAAATATAATAATGAAGTTACAAACGAAGTATTTGCAAATTGTGACGAACTTCCCTGTTTGCCTAAATGGTTTTAAAATGTATCAGCTTTTGCATAAAAATGCGTCAGAATGTGGAAAAGGGTTACATCTTGAACCTAGTTTATACATTTTCTACCTGAACACCCGACTTGATTGACCCTTTTTCCAACACACAGACGGCTCTTAAGCAGACATATTCTCTCCCTTTTCCATACGCAGACGGCTCGTAAGCAAGCATATTTTCTCCCTTTCTCATACGCAGACGGCTCTTAAGCATTTTTCGTTTGCGTATGCGCGATTAACATTACTGAACATTTTAGTTCAGAAGACAAATAGTAAGTTTTATATTAAATACTGAATATAATGCGAAAAATTATGTATGTAACAAAAATGAACAAAAATTCCCCCTGTGTAAAGGAGTCTTTGTCAAAAAGACAAACAACTGATCGAGCAGAAATGGCAGCAAATGTCCTATCACCAACGGGAAAAGATAGGGAAAGTCTAAATGGCTCGTATATAGGACAGATGAAATACCGAGGGTTAAATACATATGACAGTAACGTGACAAGTACTCCGATTTCCCCGATGTACCCTATAAATCAGAATACACATGTACTATTGACTCAACAAAAACAACAGAATACACAGATAGACATTGTGTCTATTTTGAAACACAGACTGGATAATATGGACACAAAAATGGTCAAATGTAAACATCATTTAGTCCACGCTAAATACAATAACAGTAAACATGAGCGATTTCGACACAAGGGTTGTAGATCACGAAACAAATACGGACATAGAAAAAAGCAGGACATATGATTCAACCTGTAAAGATGAGATCTTCAAAAAGCAGACAGAGATTGATTCTTTAGTTAAAAAAAAGGAAAAGTATGAGAAAGAGCGAGAAATCAGCAGAGCCAGTGTTGTTGAAATTCAGTATCGTGAAATGAAAACGACCTCCTATTCTTCAGAGTCGCAAATGAAAACAACGAATCAGATCAGACCTGCGAGGAGCAGTCTACACGCTCATAAAAGACGTTCTACAACTTCAGGACGCACACATTAACGTACAACTAGAATCGACACAGATGCAACGAAACGCATTGTAAATGCAACGAAACGCAAACACGACCAATACTAGTGAAATTCAAATAATTTGTGGATAGAGAGAAAGTGCGAAATGACATCGAGTTAGAACTACAGTCAAGTCAAGACGGGTGTATTAACATAGACCAATTATCGATTTTATTCATTTTGTTTGCAGACGATTGTATGCTAATGGGTTACATTCACATCTAGATAATCTGCACATATACTGTTAGAAATGGAGATTAACAGTTAATGTAGAGCCATCCAAAATAGTTGTCTTTAGATGTGGCGGTATCCACACGAGAAGACTATCTTGGAGTCTTCAGGGAAATAAAACGGACATTGATGAATAATTCTGTTATCTAGGATTTGTTTTATCTAGTAATGGGTCATTTATAAAATCTACAAACGCCATGTATATGAAAGCGATAACACAGATGGGTCCTTTTTGTTCTATGATTTAAGACATTCAAATGCTACTTAATAACATGTTTAACTTGTTTGATGCCTTTGTAGTGCGTATACTTATGTACTCTAGCGACGTGTGGGACTTTGTTGCGGCGGAATATATAGAGAAATTTCATAGAAAATGTTATAAATGGGTATTGAATGTTAAAAGTACTACGAATAATTATGCATTGTATGGTGAAACAATCACAATTGCCAATTGTGATTTTAAGACATGGGTGAATTATTAAATACTGTCTCAAAATTTCACTTATTCGGTTAATACTAAATCATTTATACCTCTATTAACTATAAGGCTTCAGGATAATTACATTGGTCATTGGAGAGCTGATATGATCGTGTGTTCATCTCTTAGCTTTTTTAAACAGGTTAAAACTATATTTGAAATGTGCTTTTACTTGTTAAGAATTGTTAATGTAAATCATAGAAATATGTTATCAAACCTACGCTTATCGTCACATAATCTATATAGAGAATGGGAGACACTGAAACATTCCGATATGTGATCGAATTCGTGAAATGTGCACAAATGAAGACATTGAAGACAATTACCATTTCGTTTTAATATCTGATTCATACAAGACATTAAGACCCCAGTATATCCCTCGAAACTACTATACAAAACCAAGCATGTATACATTTATTGGGCTTATCCAATGTGAGAATGTAAAAACGTTAAATAACTTAGCAAAATATGTGATATGTGATATGTGTTCAGAAATTAAAATCGTAAACACTCTTAAATACCCACTCTCGTATTAACTTTAATACGTTGACGTTATAGTTGTTGTGTTTGAGTGTTGTGCGTAAGTGCGTGTAGGCGTGAGTGCGTGTGAGCGTATACAATATTTCTTCATAAATTTCCATATTTGTTATTAATCACAACTTTGTATGTGCATGCTCACACATGACACTATTATTTGTATGACGTTTAGCTATTTTATCAAAAGTATTATAAACTATTCTGTGTTCTGTATTCTGTATTCTTAAGCAGACATATTTTCCCCCTTTCACACACGCAGACGGTTCTTAAGCAGACATATTTCCCGCCTTTCACACATGCAGACGGTTCTTAAGCAGACATATTTTCCCCCTTTCACACACGCAGACGGTTCTTAAGCAGACATATTTCCCGCCTTTCACTGACGCAGACGGTTCTTAAGCAGACATATCTTCCCCTTTCACACACGCAGACGGTTCTTAAGCAGACATATTTCCCCCTTTCACACACGCAGACGGTTCTTAAGCAGACATATTTTCCCCCTTTCACACACGCAGACGGTTCTTAAGCAGATATATTTTCCCCCTTTCACACACGCAGACGGTTCTTAAGCAGACATATTTCCCCCTTTCACACACGCAGACGGTTCTTAAGCAGACATATTTCCCACCTTTCACACACGCAGACGGTTCTTAAGCAGACATATTTCCCCTTTCCCTCGATGTGTTCCACTCTATGTAATTATTATACTGTCGTTTGTAGAGTAATCCCATTCTTGTACCGACATGTTTTTTTGAGTCGTTTGATGCAAATGTGTTAACTGTAGGAGATGGTTGTCAGTGATTGTATTATTTATTAATGCGAAACGCACATTAACAAGCGTGGACGCGGAGAAATAACTCAATATGTAGAAGGTTTAAATTGTCTAAATAACCTTGTCTTTTATATTTGAAATGTGTAACCTTTTCCCTTGTACGCTCGTACGCTTCTGCAGCATAGGATGTTTTTATACATTGCCGGAAAACGATAAATTGCTCATTATGAAAAGAAATTATTTTTCAAACAATACTTTCTGCACTGAAGATGATTGATTCTCTGTTTGCCACATTGTTTTCAACTACATATACTTGTTGTATAAAATGTAGAACATTTTCATAGTTTTGCCTTTAGTGATTTTCTGAACATTTCAGAAAATCACTAAAGGTTGTATCTAGGAAAAATCTATATTATTTTTCTTAATTCTCACGTGTACTTATAAATACAGACCACTTGCTATAAAAGAAAGGGATACACTATATGTTTGTGTTCGTTGTAACGTGACCGTTATTACCTATTGGTTCATGTACATGGTTATTTGAGTCACGAATCAATCTCTTATAAACAATTAACTTTCCACATAATCCATGATTATGAAGACAGTAACTCATACTATTCAAACAGTTAAATACAAACTTTAAACTGTAATTTTACACAATAACAAAGTGTTAAATATCAATAGATGTATTTCGAGAGATCAAGGTTCAATGGTAAATGTGTATTTTTACCGATAATAACCCGATTGAACCCTTTACAATGTATGGAGTCTACAATGATAGACGGGGGCTTTGTAAATGTCCACCACGATCGCTTTACACGTTTACGGAACGCCTTTGCTGCCTCATTATACAACATTGTTGTGTATGCTTCGTCGTCTTGCACTTTAATGCAATACTCCTTTATGCTATGTAAACTGATTAGTGTTTTAGGTACATAATCCGTTTCGTTAAGTGCACACTATATTATATTATGTACACTGAGCGTTGTGTCTTGTGAATTCTACATTTCATTATCAGTATACCTCATTATGTGATCTGTACCGATCGTTGTATATTGTGCCTTCCCTAATTCATTATAGTATATGCGCTTATCTTAATATGATGTGTAAACGTCGTTGTGTTAAGTGCGGTATACGTTCTGATATGTACACACGCTATTATGTGATGTGTACTGGTCACTATGTCTTGAGTATTCTCCATTTCGTTATGTGCATAATGTATTTTGTGATGTGTACCCAGCATCATCTCGTGTGCATTCCCGATGTATTATGTGTAACGATCTGTATGCAATGTAAATCGGTCATTATACATTGTCTATTCTCGATTTCGTTATGTGCATACTTCGTTATGTGATGCTTTATAGTCATTCTATCTTGGTCAGATGACTGTTTTACGACGGTTTTATCAACTGATTTCTATATTCTTATTTCGTTTGTGATGATTTTCCAAAGTTTTGCAAACATAATGATCAAATTCGTATGCTGCATATTTTTCGTTTAAGGAAAAGGTTGTTAAGAACAGATAGTGCGTATGATTGACAAATTAAAATATAACATTTAACAAGTCTAAATTACATGAGTTAGCTTAAACAAACAATTGAACGCATTGCTGGTATTCGAAAATGTATTGTGGGATAAAGGAACATTATGTTTTATTGTTTAGTTATCTAACAATGTTTTCTCTAGTCTTGAAAGTGGTCTGCTGCTGGGATATCAAACTTCGCATTTGTTAGGGATTTGTTAGGGAACGAATTAGCCAGGTCCCACATACAACAAAATTGCAGTAGGGGACTATATGTAAACACATGTAAAATCTCTATGAATTGAAATATTATAATTGAATGAAGTTGAAAATAGAGTGACAAAAGAAGATTTTGCTCATTATGACGAAGTTTCCCGGTTGCCTAAATGGTTTCAATATGAATGTATGTGGGAAAGGATGAAACTGTTGATCCAGTTAATACATATTCTACTGGAAGACCCCAATTGGTTGACCCTTTCCAACACGCTTCTTCATCAGACATATTTCTTCCCTTTCCCTCAATGTGTTGTACTATATTTAATAGTTAAATTGGCATTTGTAGAGGTTTCCCTTTGCTGTACCAATATATTTTCAAATACAAGTGATGCAAATATGTTGTATGTGAAACGGATCGTCAGTGAATGTAAAGTTCGAGATAGCAAAAACAAATTAAGAAGCGTAGACGCGGAGAAGTATTTCGTAATGATGAGATTTTAATTGTTCAAAATAACCTAGTCCTTGATTTTGTAAATGTTTAACCTTTTCCCTGATATAGACGTAATAATGCCTCTGTAGCGGACATCGTTATGTGATGCTTTACAGTAACTCTATCTTGGTCAGACGACTGTTTTATCACAGTTTCAGCAACTGATTTCTATATTCTTATTTCGTTTGTGATGATTTTTCAAAGTTTTGCCAATATTATAATCAAATTTGTATGCTGCATAGTTTTCGTAGAAGGAAAGGGTGGTGAAAAATCGATAACGCGTATAATTAACAAATTAAAATTTAATATTTACAAGTATAAAATTACATGTGTTAGTTTAAGAAAACCATTGAACGCATTGCTGGTATTCGAAAATGTATTGTGGGGAAAAGGAACTTTATATTTTATTGTTTGGTTATCCAACAATGTTTTCTCTAGTTTTGAAAGTGGTCTGCTGCAGGGACATCAAACGTCGCATTAGTCAGGGAACGAGTTAACCTTCTCCCACATGCAACAAAATTGCAGTAGGGGACTATATGTTAAATAAAAGTAAAATATATATAAATTGAAATATAAAAATAGAATGAAGTTGAAAATTGAGCGACAAAAGAAGAATTTGCTCATTATGACGAATTCACCGTTTGCCTAAATAGTTTCAAAATGCATCTGCTGTGGCATGAAAATACATCTGCATTTGGGAACGGATTAAACCATTGATCCAGTTAACACATATTCTACTTGAAGACCCCACTTGGTTCAACCTTTCCCACACGCACAAATCTCTTCAGCAGACATATTTCCCTTTCCCTCAATGTGTTCCATTCTTCTTGACAGTTGTACTGTCATTTGCAGAGAGTTCCCATTATTGTGCCAATATGTTTTTAAAGTAGTTTGATGCAAATGTGTTGTATTTTAGAAAGGGTTATCAGTGAATGTTTCATTCGAGAAGGCGAGCCATTTCTCCTTATGCCACAATGTTGCAACTATATCCAATAATTATACTATCATTTTTAGAAAATGTTCATATTTCTTTCTTGATCTTTTTAAATGGTTTGCTAAAGATTTGTTGTGGTAATAGGTTTAACTTTGTTATTTTTATAATTCTAACTTGTACTAAAATATAAGCATCAATTGTTAAGAAAGAAGTGAAAGGAGTATTTTGTTATTGTTCGTTCTATAGGTAACTGTTAATATAACCTATTGCAAGAAAAGCTAAACATAGGACATTTCAAATTGTTTAACATTGTCTTCAATTATTCTTGGGCCGAGCCGCGGTAGCTCAGTCGGTAGCGGACGCGGGCTGTCAATCCAGGTGTTGTGAGGCCGAACCCAAGCACGTACACAATTCGTTTGACAAAAGTCATTGTAACAAGCGTCATTCGTCTTCCACCAATGAGCTAACAGTCTATGTGGAAAAACAGCCAGTTGGTTGGAACGATTGTTGTGTGGATTACTGGTGTGAGAAAGCCGGGAAACACATGAATATGTAAACTGGCCGACGTGATATGACTTAAAAATAGTTGAAAACGGCGTTAAACCCAATCAATCTAATCAATTATTCTTATATGTTAACGATATTCATCTTTTGAAATGGAAATAATTCCTCGGTACGTCATGGGGACATACTTTTTTAAAACAATTAGGCATTTGCAGATGATACATTTTCTTATAAATGGAAAATGAAATCATTAAAGTACACTAGCAGACACATTCAGTCTAACATATTCTCCTTAAATCAACCTTGACAAAATAACCTGTCTATCAAGCCTGTACGAATGACTTCCCTTTTAACTTACACGAACAAATAAACTGAAACGCACCGTGTTGTCGTGTAGAATACATGTGTTTCAGTGTCAATTGAACACATGCTGGTCCTTGGTAGGCTCATATCAGGTAAAATCATATGTTTTCAAACATGAATCGTCAGTATACATGCACCGTCACAGAAAAATGGAAACTTGATCTGCTTGTAAATTAGCAAAGTCATAACAGGCTCTTTTCTGTTCGAAACATTGTCTTTACAAAACTGTTATTATTTCTAGAAAAACGTTACAGAGCCGTTATATCTAACTCGAAAATGACGAGATATATCACTCCAATGGTTGTCATTTCATTTATTCTTTGATGTCTGCTCGTGGATACCCTACTAGTATTCGGGCCGTTTGTGTTGATTAATCCCAAAGCCAGAACGCTTTCATCGCGAGATTCGATCCTATGACCTTTGGTACGAGAGACCGACGCTCTACCGATGCAGCAGTGTCTTCTACGTCTTTGCATGTTAGTATGGTTGATCGATACCAATAGGGGGATGCAACAAGTCGGCCTTTTTTGCCTGACATGGTTTACATACGAGTCGCTTCTAGCGAGTATAGGTCATAATGTATCTTGCGTACAGTGAATATTTAGTCGAGCCTGCGCATTCACACAGTCTTACCAGAGCTTTCACCGTTACGTGAATTGATTACATTTGGAAGTTTTGTAATGGTCAAATGACCATATGTAATTTCGTTCGATATAATAAAATAAATAAAGCGTTGCTTCCAGTGTGACAACAGTACATATTGTCAAACTGGAAGGCATGTGATATTTGTATAGGGTTGCCTTACCGCTCTCTTACGACATAGAAAAAAGCAGGACATATGATTCAACCTGTAAAGATGAGATCTTCAAAAAGCAGACAGAGATTGATTCTTTAGTTAAAAAAATGGAAAAGTATGAGAAAGAGCGAGAAATCAGCAGAGCCAGTGTTGTTGAAATTCAGTATCGTGAAATGAAAACGACCTCCTATTCTTCAGAGTCGCAAATGAAAACAACGAATCAGATCAGACCTGCGAGGAGCAGTCTACACGCTCATAAAAGACGTTCTACAACTTCAGGACGCACACATTAACGTACAACTAGAATCGACACAGATGCAACGAAACGCATTGTAAATGCAACGAAACGCAAACACGACCAATACTAGTGAAATTCAAATAATTTGTGGATAGAGAGAAAGTGCGAAATGACATCGAGTTAGAACTACAGTCAAGTCAAGACGGGTGTATTAACATAGACCAATTATCGATTTTATTCATTTTGTTTGCAGACGATTGTATGCTAATGAGCGATACGGTGGATGGGTTACATTCACATCTAGATAATCTGCCCATATACTGTTAGAAATGGAGATTAACAGTTAATGTAGAGCCATCCAAAATAGTTGTCTTTAGATGTGGCGGTATCCACACGAGAAGACTATCTTGGAGTCTTCAGGGAAATAAAACGGACATTGATGAATAATTCTGTTATCTAGGATTTGTTTTATCTAGTAATGGGTCTTTTATAAAATCTACAAACGCCATGTATATGAAAGCGATAACACAGATGGGTCCTTTTTGTTCTATGATTTAAGACATTCAAATGCTACTTAATAACATGTTTAACTTGTTTGATGCCTTTGTAGTGCGTATACTTATGTACTCTAGCGACTACTGTACACCACTCACAATGGTGGAGTCTCTAGTAAACTACTGTATGCCACTCACAACGGTGGAGTCTCTAGTACACTACGTTACGCCACTCACAATGGTGGAGTCTCTAGTAGACTACTATACGCCATGCACACTGGTGGAGTCTCTAGTAGACTACTGTATGCTACTCACAATGGTGGAGTCTCTACTGTCAACAGTGTTATAACTACACCATTCAAAAGAGAGTTTACTCTGTTTTAATAGTATTATAGTTACACCACTTAGAATGGTGTTTACTCTGTTTTAATATCATTATAGTTACACCACTCATAATGGTGTTTACTTTGTTGTAATAGAATTATAGTTACACCACCTAGAATGATGTTTACTCTGTTTTAATAGAATTATAGTTACACCACTCATAAAGGTGTTCCCTCTGATTTAATAATATTATAGTTATACCAGTGAGGACGGTGTTTACTCTACTTTAATAGAATTATAGTTACACAACCCAGAATTGTGTTTACTCTGTTTTAAAAGAATTATATTTACACCACCCATAATGGTGTTTACTCTGTTTTAATAGAATTTTAGTTACACCAGCCAGAATGGTGTTTGAACAGTTTTGTAATTTCACCACGCATACTGGTGTAAAGTGTTTACTCAACAATATTATAGTTACACTGTGAATAATGGTGTAAAAATAAATTTCAACAGTATTATAGATACACCACTCAAAATGGTATTTACTCTGCTTTCACGTTTATTATAGATACACCACTCAGAATGGTGTTTACCTTACCTTCAACAATCAAACAACAACACACTCATTCATGCACTCACTCACTTACTCACCCTTTTATATTTAGTGTTAAATGACCGTATTGAGTTTAGACTCTGTAAACTTAAATAAATTTGGAATTGCTACAACACATATCTATGCAGTTGGTACTGAAAAGAATCGTCACACTTACTGAGATCAGTATCTAACTTTTGAGAAAATGAATTATCGGAGGACTCATGAATTCATCATTCGAACCACTATGATAGTAAACATGTCGATAATGAACCTTCGTGAATGTTTGTTGATGTTTACATCAACCCAAAACACAGGTACTGTGTCTATATGTGAGTATACACCAACCCATAAACACTTACAAAGGTACTGTGTCTATATGTGCGTATACACCAACCCATAAACACTAAAAAGGTACTGTGTCTATATATGTATATACCAACCCATAAACACTTACAAAGATACTGTGTCTATCTATGTATTAACATAAACCCATAAACATTTACAAAGGTACAGTGTCTATCTATGTTGGTGTTTATGTAGACACCAACCCATAAATACTTACACAGGTACCGTGTTTATCTATGTTCGTGTTTATGTATATTCACCAACATATATACACTTACAAATGTACTGTGTTTATCTATGTTCGTGTATATGTATACAGTATACACCAACCCATACACAATTACAAAGGTACTGTGTCTATATATGTATATATAAACACATAAACAATTACAAAGGTACAGGGTAAATCTATGTTCGTGTATATGTATATACACCAACCAATAAACACTTACAAAGCACTGTGTCTATATATGTTTAGACACCAACTATACACCAACACATACACACTTACAAAAGTACCGTGTATATCTGTGTCAGTATATATGTATTAACACCAACCTATAAACACTCTAAAGGAACACTGTATAGCTATGACCGTATATATGTATAAATCAACACATAAACACTTCTCAAGGTACCGTGTCTATCTATATGTGTATGCTTGTATATATGAACATACTACACGTTAAGAACACTATTTTGTTTAATTAGTGCTCCATTAAGGTCTAGTGTATGTCAAAATTGTTTAGTATCAGTACTATATCAAGGTCAGGTAATGTCAATATCGTTGAGTCTCAATACTATATTAAGGTCAGGTATAGGTCAATATCGTTGAGTATCATTACTCTATTTAAGTCGTTTACATGTAAATATTGTTGAGTCTCAGTACTCTATTAAAGTCAGGCAAAGGACAAAGTTGCTGAGTCTCAATACTCTATTAATGTCAGGTACAGTTCCATATTACAGTTCAATATTACAGTTCAATATTGTTGAGCATCAATACTCTATTAAGGTCAGGTACAGGTCAATAGTGTTAAGTATCAGTACTCTAGTAAGGTCAGGTACAGGTCAATATTGTTAAGTACTTTTTAATATACTCTTTATACTCTTTTAAGGTCAGTTACATGTCATTATTGTTGAGTATCAGTACTCTACTAAGATCAGGTACATGTCAATACTGTTGAGTTTTATTACTATACGTACGTCAGAAACAGTTTATTGTTGTAGAGTATTAATACCCTATTAAGGTCAGGTACAGGTCAAAAATGTTAAGTTTTTAAAAATACTTATATTAAAGGTCAGGTAAAGGTCAAAATGATTGAGTATCAATTCTCTATTAATGTCAGGAACAGGCCAATATTGTTGATTAAAGTATTATTAAGCTATATAGGTGTAGTTCATGTCAATATTGTTGAGTATTGCAACTCTGTTAAGGTCATACTCAGGTCAATAGTTTTGAGTATTGATTATCTATGATGGTCTGATACAGGTCTGTATTGTTACAACAATCGTGTACAGGCCAATATTGTTAGGTAGTACCATTTTACAATATCAGACTCAGTTCAATATAGTTGAGTTATGATATTGCACAAAGGTCAGAATCAGGTCAATACTGTTGAGTATTATATTATTTGAAGGTCAGGTACAGGTCGTTATTGTTAAGTAAATATTGTTTACAAATGTTAGCATCGGGTGAATATGGTAAAGTAATACTATTTCACATGATCAATCTCATGTCAATGTTGTTGATTAAATATATAACGGAATGCATCTTATCTGTTTTTGCTTTCATGTTCTTACAAACAATACAGATCGAGATCAGTGCAGATGCTCAGGGTGATCTGGATAACCACTGGTCGCCAATGTCATGTTGTTGGTTTAACTGTAAACCCCCCCCCCCCCCCCCCCCCCCTGAAAGTTGTTTAGTCGTTTTATTCCCTCAGTTAAAACTACTATGTCAAAAACTTTAGACACGAACTATTAATAAATTTACAAAGTTTTACCATAATATGTATTGATAATAACGGATCTGTGAGACAAGACATATTACAAACAATAATCTTTCCACATGAGTCGCAATTATGAAAGAATGCGTCTCATATGTATGCATTTAAAGCTTTACCATAGATAAAATGCTATACAAATATTTTGAATACAAAATGGTAGATTTCAAAAGATTTGTTTTCGAGAGTTAAAGATTTACAGGTAAATGTGTATTATTACAGATACCCAAACCGATTGAACCCTTTACAATGTATTTCGTCTACAACGGTAGAGAGGTGTTAGGTTCTGTCCAACATGACCGTACGTTTCTATGGAAGTGAAAGGCGATGGGGTTTGAACCGATTTGCGCAACGGTTTTGATTATTAAGAAGTAAAAATGCAAGTTGTTACACACACCGGTTTCAGACCAGTAATTTACGTATCTCATCGCAACGAACGACAATGTGTATATCATCAGTTAAAGGGGCACTCACTGATTAAGTTCTATTCTAACCAATACTCAACGACAAGTGAACCCTTTCCTATATTCCTAATAAAACGAAATTTGGTCTTATTGTTAAACTGTTTAAAGGAGGAAAAAGAGGCAGGGTAACCCAAATAATTATAGAGCTCTGTCGTCTGCTATTTTAAAACTATACTTTCAGATGTTGTCAACTCAGATACCAATGGCAGCGTAAAACCTTTACAGTTTGGATTTCAAAAGGACGTGAGCTGTACAATGACATCCTTCTTACTGAAATAATGTATCTACCATGCTAGAGAATCCGGAATCAAAAAATATTCATGCTTTTTAGACATTAAAAAAGCTTTCAATAAAGTTTGGCACATTGAACTGTTCCATAAACTGCATGAAATGGGAGAGTAAGTACTGCTACCCTTTAGTCCGTTATTAGTTTTTCTGATGATTCTGAATCATATGTTTTCTTCAGAGGATATAAATCAGATCCATTTAATGTGACGGTCGGGACCAGACATGGGGGATTGAGTTCACCATTTTTCCACCTCTGTTTTATAAATGGAATATTCCGTATGTAAGATAATAGTCGGTACGATCTCGTCATGCAGGAGACTAATATACCGTGCATTTCCTCAGCTGATGATATGGTTTTACTCAGTATTTCTAAGAAAGGTCTTGATCGATTATTAAATATTCGTCATATATGTTATAAAAACGTGGCTATTCGGGTATAATCCACAGAAATGTTCTGTCATTGTTTTTAACGAAAACAAACATGATTATTCAAATTATACTAGAAAATGGTCAATAGGATGCCACACTTTACATGACACTGTAAACAATACCCACTTAGGTGTTGTTTGCAATAAGTACATGTATAATGCCGAAACTGTTAAAGATATCTGTTCAAAGATTAGAGGATCATTCATGTCTCTATTTCAAATTGGTCTGAATGAAAAAGGATTTCACCCCTCCACAGGTAAAAAGCAGTATGACACCATAAATATTTCTAGGGAACCTTTTGGGTGTGAAATACTATGTTCCTAAAACTCATCATAATTGCTACAGCTAGAAAAATGTCATACATTTTACTTAAAAAGAATTCAAGGCATAGACACATTTTCAAGAACAGATATTGTCTTAGGCATGTAACAAATATTAAATATAGAATGCATTATTGATAAACGTAAGTTAAATCTGTTTGGTCAACTCTGCATTCTGAATCCTAATAACATTATTAAGGTAACTTTTATAAAACGGTTATGTAGTTTCTGCTTGTCAAACTGTACCCAGTCTGGATATTTTTGTCTGGATATATTGACTTCATAACATTGATGTTGTATAACATCGATCGTATGTGGTCAATATTTCATGGCTAAATCTGATGACAGACATTCCATACTGTCCCAAGCCTGAGTACTGCTGTACATTGAATATATTTCCATTCCTACTCGGTTCATAGTTTGTCAGTTACTCTCACTCTCTCTCTCTTACTCTCTATATCTCTCTCTCTCTGTATTTCTCTCTCTCTCTCTCTCTTACTCTCTCTCTCCATCTCTCTATCTATCTCTCTCTCGCTCTAACTCTCTATATATATCTCTATATCTCTATCTCTCTATCTCTATCTCTCTATCTCTCTCACTATATCTCTCTCTATCGCTTTCTCCCTCTCTCTCCCTCTCTCTCTATGTCTCTCTCTCTCTATCTGTCTCTCTGTCTCTCTGTCTCTCTGTCTCTGTCTCTGTCTCTGTCTCTGTCTCTCTGTCTCTCTGTCTCTCTGTATCTCTCTGTCTCTCTGTCTCTCTGTCTCTCTGTCTCTGTCTCTGTCTCTGTCTCTCTGTCTCTGTCTCTGTCTCTCTCTCTCTATCTCTCTCTATCTCCCTCTCTCTCTCTCTCTGTCTCTCTCTATATATGTCCCTATGTCTCTCTCTCTATATGTCCATATGTCTCTCTGTCTCACTGTCTCTGTCTCTGTCTCTCTGTCTCTCTGTCTCTCTGTATCTCTCTGTCTCTCTGTCTCTTTGTCTCTGTCTCTGTCTCTGTCTCTCTCTCTCTCTCTCTCTCTCTCTCTACCTCTCTCTCTCTCTCTCTCTCTCTCTCTACCTCTCTCTCTCTCTCTCTGTACCTTATCTTATTAATACATTTTAATTAATTATTATGTTCATGTAACTCTCTCTTGTAATTTGGAGGAAATAAAGATATGAATGAATGTCAATAACAATATCTTTTAAAAGCAAGTTATTAAGTAGGTACATGATTCTAGAATATGTACGCAGTCACGTACTGTAGAACTCTAAAAACTAGTCATATTTCAGTTCTTAAATCATCATTTGATCAACAAAACATAAGCTGTTGGCACCTACAATATATCTTTGAATGAGTAATATAAGATATATTGTAGAGTCATAATAAGTTTCATACATCTTTCATACGACGAAATAGCTCACCTGGCTATCCTAAAAGAGAAAACTAGGTTGTCTGATTCTCTCCAACATTTTCCTGTAGATCGCGTGCTACTGCTTTCAACAGTAATATACTTATACATTCAGAATGATGTTTATTCGGCCTTCAACAGTAGTATAGTAACATCACACATAATGGTGTGTACTCTGCCTTCAACAGTAGTATAGTAACATCACACATCATGGTGTTAACTCTGTCGTCAACAGCAGTATGGTAACATCACACATAATGGTGTTAACTCTGCCTTCAACAGTAGTATGGTAACATCACACATAATGATGTTAACTCTGCCTTCAACAGTAGTATAGTAACATCACACATAATGGTGTTAACTCTGCCTTCAACAGTAGTATGGTAACATCACACATAATGATGTTAACTCTGCCTTCAACAGTAGTATAGTAACATCACACATAATGGTGTTAACTCTGCCTTCAACAGTAGTATGGTAACATCACACATAATGGTGTTAACTCTGCTTTCAACAGTAGTATGGTAACATCACACATACTGGTGTTAACTCTGCCTTCAACAGTAGTATAGTAACATCACACATAATGGTTTTAACTCTGCCTTCAACAGTAGTATGGTAACATCACACATAATGGTGTTACCTCTGCCTTCAACAGTAGTATGGTAACATCACACATAATGGTGTTAACTCTGCCTTCAACAGTAGTATGGTAACATCACACATAATGGTGTTACCTCTGCCTTCAACAGTAGTATGGTAACATCACACATAATGGTGTTAACTCTGCCTTCAACAGTAGTATGGTAACATCACACATAATTGTGTTAACTCTGCCTTCAACAGTAGTATAGTAACATCACACATAATGGTGTTAACTCTGTCTTCAACAGTAGTATAGTAACATCACACATAATGGTGTTACCTCTGCCTTCAACAGTAGTATGGTAACATCACACATAATTGTGTTAACTCTGCCTTCAACTCAGAACGGTATTAACTCTGTCTTCAACCATAGTATAGTTACACCACTAAGAATGGTGTGTACTCTGCCTTCAACGGTATAGTACATGTAGTTACACCACTCGTAATGGTTTTAACACTGCTTTCTACAGTATAAAAGTTACACCGAGTATAATGGTGTTTACTCTGCCTACAACAATATTATAGTTAAACCACTCAGAATGTTGTGTACTTTGCTTTCAACGGTGTAATAGTTACAGCATTCAGAATAGTTTTAACTCTGCTTTCTACAGTTTTATAGTTAAATCACTCATAATGGTATATACTCAGCGTTCAACCGTAGTAATGTTACACCACTCAGAATCATATTAAATCTGCTCTCAACAAAACTTGAGCAACTCCACTCAGAATGGAGCTTTCTTTACCTATGAAGTTTTATAGTGACATTATTAATAATGTTTTTTCCTGCTTTCAACAGTCTTATAGCTATATCACTTATAACTTTGTTTACATTTATTACAACAATATTATACCTGCACCACTCATAATGGTGTTAACATCACTTTCAAAAGTTGTATTGTTACTTTACTTAGAATGATGCATAACATAATGGTGTTTACTCTGCCTACAACAATAGTATAGTTAAACCACTCGGAATGTTGTATACTCTGCTTTCAAATTGTATTGTTACTTCACTCAGATGATGCATACCATACTTCATCATATAATACCTACACAATTCAGAATATTGCTTACTCAATCTCAACAGTATTATAACTATATTGATTAGAACCTTTATTATAAATAACTTATATTTAAATGGGTTTGGTCTTGTATGGGACAAATAACTTGTTGATGAGGCAAATAATGTACACCGACTTATTGATCGGTATAAACATAACTGGTTATCCGAATGGCACACAAATACACGCAATGAATTGATTATTTATGTAACAACATTGACGTTAAGGTTGAATCATACATTTTAAATATTGATCTAATGCAATTTTGTTAATGTTAAGCTTCTTTTTGTAGTTAATGCCATTGTTTAATGATTGAAGTCGGCATATGTGGGGATATTCGAAGATAATACCTTACATTTTTATGCTGTGAATCTCTTATAGAGACGAATACATAAATAGTAAATTACACCTTTATACATTATAAGATATAAACCCACCATCGAAATACAACAAGATCAGTGCAGACAAGTTTGAAAAAAAAGGGAAAACATTGAAAAAGGTCTATCAGATCCCTAGATAAGGTGCGGTTTTCACATATCAAATCTGCATTTGACACTCTTACCCTAACTTATGAATAAATCATAAAAGGTGTGAAATGACCACTTTACTCTATTTTATGTAGATTTATTTACGATGTTTACAAACAGAATCCGTATTTGACACTCTAACCCTATATTGTGTGTACCTACAACATATGGTTTGGTTAAATCATAAAAGGTTGGAAATTACCACTTTAATCCATTTTATGTAGATTTCTTTACGATGTTTACATACAGAATCCGTATTTGAAACTCTAACCCTAAATTGTGTGTACCCAAATCATATGGTTTGGTTAAATTATAAGAGAGATAATGTTCGGATATGACCACTTTACTCCTCCATATCTAGATATATGTACGTTATTTACATTCATAATCCGTATTTGACACTTTAACCCTATGTTTTTAGTACCCATAACACATAGTTTGGTGTAATCAAAAGAGAGATTATGTTAGGAAATAACCACTTTACTCCTTTTTATCTAGATCTCTGTACGTGTTTTACATTCAGAATCCTTACTTGACAATCTATGTTTTAAGAACCCTAAGCATATGGTTTGATTGGATCATCAGATAGATATTGGTGGAAAAGGGTCAGTTTACGCCTCTTTGTCTAAACCTGGGTATACAATACACATGAAACTCCGGTGGTAACTTCCTGATAGACACTTCGTGAGGTAAATCCTTATATAAAATGTAAAGATGTTCTACTTTAAAATACGAGAACCCTAGACCAATTTGCAATTTGATTTGAATATTTCAGATATGTTAACCAATAGCCCCGATAACTAATTACAAAAATTACTTGTAACAATTAATCGGTACTTTATCTCTGTCAGTCAATATATAAAGGATCTATAATAATATATACATTTTTTATTTAAAGTAATGCTTTTTTTAAGGCGTATGTTTAGTAAAATGTATCCGACTTTAATCTGGATTAAATACCCCTACCACTGTATTTGAGTATTGTACTCAGGGTACCACACAAGTTCGAATATAGTATGTAGTATATAGTATATTATCTATCCCTAACCCTGTGTTTGGATATTGTACTTAGGGAACCATACTAGTCCGAATCTAGTCCGGATAACCTAAGCATACCACTCTATTTAAATAGTGTACTCAGGGATCCACACGAGTTTCAAATTAGTACGTATCATCTACCTCTACCAGGGTTGTTTAAATATTGTACTTAGGACACCGTACTAGTCCAAATATGGTCCAGATTACCTACCCCTATCACTGAATTTGAATATTGTACTCAGGGTACCAGACTAGTCCGAATCTAGTTCGGATTACCAACCCCTATTACTGTGCTTGACTATTGTACTAAGGAAACCTTACTTGTCCAAATCTAGTTCGGAGGATCACCTACCCCTGTCACTGAGTTTAAATATCTTTACTTAGGGTACCAGACTAGACCGAAACTAGTCCGGATTACTTACACTTATCACTTTGTTTGATTATTGTACTCATGGTACCATACTAGTCCGAATCTATTCCGGATTACGTACATGTACCCCTGTCACTGTGCTTGAATATTGTAATCAGGGAACCAGTCTAGTCCGAATATAGTCCGGATAACTTACCTCTACCACTGTGTTTGAATATTGTTCTTAGGATACCAGTCTAGTCCGAATATAGTCTGGTTTACCAACCCCTATCCTTGTGTTTGATTATTGTTCTCAGAATACCATATTAGTCCGAATCTAGTTTGTATTATCTACTCCTTTCACTGTGTTTGATTATTGTACTCAGGTTATCAGACAATTCCGAATCTAGTCCGTATAACCTACCCCTATCACTGTGTTTAAATATTGTACTCAGGGTTCGACACTAGTCCGAATCTAGTCAATATTACCTACCCCTACCACTGTGTTTGTTTGAATAGTGTACTCATGGTACCAGACTATTCCAAATCTAGTCCGGATTACCTACCCCTATCTTTGTGTTTGATTATTGTACTCATGGTACCAGTCTAGTCCGAATCTTGTCTAGATTACCGGATTATAAAATTTAAAATGTTGGTATAAAGATTTTCACAATGTTTGTTCAAGTAAATTAATCTTTACAGTCTAAACAATTGCCAAATGTTTACATTTACTTTTGAGCTGCAAATTTAACCATATTAAACCCTTAAATTGCTGTTCTGTATACATATATAATTGCAAATGTACTTGTTGCGTTAATTATATTCACACTTCACACTTTGTATATATGTTTTGCTTATTGTATACGGGCCAGTGGCCTACATAACATTTGTGTTTTCGTCACACTGCGCCTTGACGATCAATCAAAGACTTCACTGATTGAGTTTTATAAATTTAAGTTTGAACTATATAGATATGAAACTGGTATGAATGACGATTTAGAACGTTCTGTTATCTCTCAAAATGTAAACACGAAAGATATGTATGTACTGTTATTATCCGCGGTACGTAAAAAAGTAAATGACTATGAAAGAGGAACTTTTAAATAAATAGTGTGGATTAGGCACCCTAAGTTGTGTCATACTGTCTTATTTAAACTGCATTAGTCTTATTTATATTAGCAACTTGTGATTATGTTACAGTGATTGATAGGACATGATATGTTGTCTGCCAAATATGAATTGAGTTTGAAGAAAAGACCTACAATTGACAGACGACTTAGACGGGACACTAAATGCCACATTGACTCAAACATAGGCAGCACTCAACCGTTGTCGATTTGAAATTTGATCAGGCAGGTTACTTCAAATGTTAGACAGCTTCTGGTCCTATATATAAAACACTGAATATTTGTGTGTGACTCGACACAATGTCAGAATCAGTTAAACCCTTTTCCTGATACGGGTATGTAGTGTCTGTTCAATATATAAAACACTGACACATTTGTGTGATTTTACTTTTCAATGTAACGACCGATCATCTACGCCACTGTGGCTGAAACATTTTGAAACATTTTGATTGTTTTGATTTAATTATTTCATTTATTGAAATACATGACATACAACATTGTAAAATATAATTCATATACGTATATAGAAGTTAAATAGCATATTAATTATGTTTAATAAATTGATGCCGTGTAGGGATTATAATGCACATACACTAAGAGTACCAGCGAAAATATACACTTACCACGGACGACACAAAACAGGGAAAAAGCAACTCCCCTGCTTCCATTGTTTTCCTTATTTCTTTACCACTAAACCAAGATAGGCACAACGGAATAATGAAATACTATTATATCACTTATATAATTTAGTATCATTCAAATGGAAAAAAACACATTGTCTATTGTGTTGGTACTGTAGTACGTAACATAAGATGTACTTGTTGTACTGAAATTGTATATCATACGTTTAATTTTCTAAGTACAAGTTAGTCGACATTTACGTGACATAACCATAACAAATCATGAGAAAGTCAGTGTTTGGTCACAATAAGTTGTAAGCAATGGCAGTATGAAATATTTGTACTTAGAATGTTACTGGATTACTATCTAGTATTGTGTGTCTGGGTAATTTACTTGATCAATATTCTATTGATATTTGCGGAATATCGGAGCATTTCTCGTCCTATTTGCATTTTTTTAGACAGCATTCGCGCGCTATAAAAAGGTTTGTTTTTTGTTTGTTTCGATTTACCTACATCCAGTTGGTCAAGGGTAGGCAATGGGTCACATTAGTGTTGTGGAAGAAAGAGCTTAACCAATCAATTACACCGTTATCGATAGAATCAGATCGAAAAATAGGTATTCTGATACAGTTAAATGACGGCACATTTATGTATGTAATACAAGTTTACCTGCCGAGCAGTAATCACAGCACATTGAAATGTTGCGGGATTAGATTAGCTTATATGCAGACCACGGTAAGGTGTGTTTATTAATTGAATGTTTATTAATTAATAAGGGAATTCTTAATTAGCCGTTTTCTTCTTGATTAAATGACAATATTCCAATAAAAACTTCATTTGTTGTAGAAAAATGTATTTATCGCTGACCAAAATAAAATGGAATTAGATAGACAAAGTAATAAAGTATATCTGTAATATTTTGCAAACATCCTTCTCTAGTGTATGGTAAAATAATAGGATATCCAAAAAGTTGTTTAAATATATAAGTTGATTTAAATGTAATTGATGAAAACGTTAAATCTATGGATGGAAAATGCGCTATAAAGTGGAATTTTCCATCATGAAATTCCTATTTTCTATTTATTACTTCACTCAGTAAAATTAACATATGCCATTTAGCTGCATTTTTAAATGGTCTGATTTTCCATGACAGACAAAATAACCTCCATGCTCCTGGTACATCATTTTCCCGTAAACATATCCATCCGCACAGGTTTAACGCTGTCTCTTTGTGTCCAAGATTGTGGTCCGTGTTCAGAACGTGAATTAGTTTTAACAAAGCTGTTTCTTTTTCTGCCTCTTTCGTGTTTTTAGAATAAAGTAAATATTGTAAAAAATACAGATATATCTGTGAATCTACAGTAATCCAGTTTAACCAGTAATCCCAATTCATTCCAAATTCCGAACCAGGTTGTGTATACACATTACGGAACAGCTCGTATTGAAGAGTTGTATCTACAAGGTCGACTTGAGTTGGAAGAAATACCATACAGCATGTGGTATAGTGCCGTCTGAAGTATATACTTGACATATCAGTTAATTGTAGTTTTTCAGCGAGAGCGGGATTCAAATAAAATCCATAATCGTAGCATCCACACTCAGATATCACATAAGGTTCTAAACTATTAGCACAGGCCACTAGAATACACTGGCATTTATCTTTCAGCTGTTCATATTGAATATATAAAGATGCTAATGATAACTTTGACGAGATAAGGTCAAAGTCTGAACTACTTCCAGAAATCATATTATGAAATATGTCAGACCACATACAGGATAAATCTCCTCCTGAGACGTACTGTGAAAACAGACACTGTTCATATTGTAATTGTATATGTGGAATTATAGAGTCAAGTGCCATTCTTACATCGCTGGTAGTATGTTCTGTGACATGGTTTGTATTTTGTAGATAAAGCAGAAGCTGCATCGCCCCATTCATATAACCGGTATTTGTGTCATACGATACAATAATTTGTCCCAAGAAGTAGTTCCTAGCAGAGCATATAACCTTTGTAATTGAGTCACAGACTGAAAGTCTTGGTTTCCTTATGGTACTTGTGTTATCCAGACTACGTTCAGAACCACGTATTTCAGACTGAAGCAGTTCACCTGCATTGTCACAAGTAAGTGTATATAGAAAGTTGACACCACTATCGAAAATGTTGATTAAAATATTTTCTATCGTTTTCAAGATAATGGGGTTTATCGAACATATTTTCTTCTGGAACGAAATAATTCGGACAATATTTTGCTTTCACCCAATTAAATATACGTATAAGACAAAGTCTTGCACAAAGTATAAAGTATAAGGTTGCCATCTTTCCAAATATGTCTTTGGGAATTTTCAATTGTATAGAACAGACTTGTTTTGCAATGATATGATGAGATAGATTCACCGACCTTTGATTCTATGATATCTTTCTTAATCATCTTGAGGAGAATGTAACACTTGTGTTGTGTTTCGTTCAGACTTGACATGAGGTCACGTTCTTGAAGTGAGAAGGAAATTCGCCATTCGATAGACTTGTTGTCACTATGAGGATGTCCAACATCAACAAAGAAGCAACCGTATGAACCCATTGCCCTAAGTTGTTTTTGTGATGGCCAGTCGTACTTCCGTGTCCTGTGTAACCAGTTATTGGTCGATTTCGGTATTTGTCGACACCTTAATGCACGAACGACATCAACTGGATAAGTTCCATGTCCAGCCGGAAACGTGTACGCTGGACCGTTCCGAGAGGTGTTTTGTCCAACAGTGAATTTCGAAAATGTAACACATATATTACCTTTTCCATCGATCTGTAACCCTTTTTCTTCCGATACATCGTACATTCCAACTGAAAGCGGAAGTTGATCTTTAACAATCTGAAGACGAACATATCCAGTTTGGTGACTTCATCAGTTAAAATAAGGTAATACATTCCCTGTTGTTTAGATTCGACTAAATTTTCTACAACAAGATTGTCTTCGTAACAAATTAACATATCAGTATCAGCGTTTAAACCAGGTGTAGTTGTCCCTTCGCATCTACTCCCAACTTGATAACATGAAAATTTGTTGGGTTTTCCCCCATGAAATTGATATTCACACGTGACTGTTATCTCCTGAAACATAGCAAACTCCCAGTATTTCTTCCTGGTGTACTCAGATGCGCCTGTAACATCAAGAACTTCATGCAGACGTTTAGACAAATGTTCATTAGGATTGTCCATTTCTCCTCTATCTGTAATATATAGCATCATCATGCACTGAAAATTAGGTGAGCACAGGGACTCTAAGTTAAATTAATAAAAATGTTCCAAGTCAATTTATAAAATATATTAAAGACGAATAGCTATATTCATTTATTGCCATCACAATTTGCCGTTATAACAATCATAAGACGAATTTTGAAATGACCTCTGTGATGTAATGGTAAAGTATCTGACTCGGGGGTGCAGGAGGTCGCTGGTCAGACCCTCGGTCGGGTCATACCAAGGACTTAACACTTGAAAGTAGTAGCTGCCCTCCTTGGCGCTCTGAGTTACGTGGTTCTTATACGACTGACTGACTTGTGTCAGGATAAATTGCACAGTAGTACTGTTAACATATAAAACGCCCTGCCACCTTCTCTCTCTCTCTCTCTCTCTCTCTCTCTTCTCTCTCTCTCTCTCTCTCTCTCTCTCCCTCTCTCTCTCTCTCTCTCTCTCTCTCTCTCTCTCTCTCTCTCTCTCTCTCTCTCTCTCTCTCTCTCTCCCCCCTCTCTCTCTCTCTCTCTATCTCTCTATATATATATATATATATATATATATATATCTCGCTCTCTCTCTCCAGCTATCTGTCTCTCCCCCTCCCCCTCTCTCTCTCTCTTTCTATATATATATATATATATATATATATATATATATACAATTTGAAATTTGGAATTGGTTATATTTACATAGTTTTACAAATTTGTTTCATAAGGACAATGTATCTCCTCACTCATCAGAAACTAAGTACATAGTGATATTTCAATTACTTTACCAATGTCATCATTTTAGCGCATGATTTGTTTTATACACAAAGGATTGCCCGGGAGTTTATATAATGAAAATTGCTCACAAAAATGTCACTCAGAGTTTATAACTGTTTATATGTATGTTTAAAGTTGCGCAATAGGTGTTTTTTCCTATGGCGACATGCACTTGTGAGTTCATTTCTTTTGTTCAAAGAAGACATGTCTGGTCTGTGGATAATGAAGTATGTTTCTTCTAGACAAAGGTTGCATATTTTGTTAGATGGTGAATAAGGCTTTGCTCTGCTTAGGATTTTCCACGTTATTGTGTACATCACATTGTTCTCGTTTAGACCCCAAATATGTTCACTTAATGTTGTGGTATTCTCTTTTCTTTATTTTTGAAGCTGGAGCTATGACCAGAGTAGCGTGATTTGAAACTATTACATGTAAGGCCTATATACGTATCCAGGTTCATGTTATCATGACGGGTAACTGTGGCCTGGTATATCACGCTAGTAGTGAGGCATTTTCCGTCTAAGGGGCACTTTCTGTTAGATCTGCAGTTACAGTTGTCTTGGTCATCTACTAGCTTGGGCTCGAGTTTTTAAAGCGCAGATTTGTTGTGGGTAGTTATGATCCTTTGAATGTTAGGCATGCAACCGTAGCTGAGTTTTACGGTGTTTCTGTTCAGTAGTTTATGGAGTTGGTGACCCTGTGGGAAGCATGTGTCCAAGAGGTAAAGAACTGTTTTCCTATGTTAGAAGAGACACTGTCACTGTAGGGGGGGATTGAACACGGTATATTTCTGCTACGTTTCGCTTACTATCATTGGCCAGTTGTTTATGCGGGGCGTATTTGAGTTGGTATTCGTATCCGCTCTTTTGTAATGCTTCTTGTAAGGTGGCGATGCTTCGTTGAAAATCGTTTCGTTGGACGAGATGTTGGAAAGTCTCTTATTGATACTGCCAGGTATGTTATTTAAAATTGACGGCGGATGGTTACTGTTTTTGTGGACATACAATGGTATGCTATTCGGCTTCATATATTGTTTATATGTGCTGGTTGCCAAGTTAAGTGTGATGTCAAGAAGTCCACTGTTTTTTTTGTTAGCCTCGATCGTGATTTGTAGATTGTTTTTCGCAAATATTGTACATATTTCTTTTTTTATACGGTCAGTTTGCCTAGGTGTTTTGTGGCATATTGCCAGGCCGTCGTCTCTGTATAATCCCATATTATGCCAAGGTGCTGCAACTGCGATATAATATATAGTCCGATTTAATTCACATGTCTCGGCGCCGTCGAAGCTTCCCATAGTTACATCGAAGTCAGAATTTTGACGTTTACACCACGGGGTTCCTTTGTTGTATAACATGGATTTTTTTTCATGGAGGATAATATTTTTCTCGTCGTCTGAGATGTTTGTATATTTGGATGCGAACGCCAGGGCTTTGTTTAGTAACTCATCAGTGATGGAAGGGTAGAACTCACAGACGTCAAAGCAAATAAATGAGCTCTTCTATTTGTTGTGTACATTGTTGTACCAGCATATTACATCATCGGTGTTTTTCCATTGGTTGAGTTTGGTAGATTTGATTATTTCCTTGTTGATTATTTCCAGTGTTTGTTTGCTAATTTTTTCCGATTTCGGATTTGCAGGGGTTGATAAGTCTGCACGATGGGTTGTTACTGAAATTCGGTTGTGGTCTTTGAGAGTGATAAATGTCTGGCTTTTAGCTGTAGTGTCTATTCTATCGTCAAGGTCAAGCTTGGATGCGATATTCTTGTCTTCAATTGTGATTTGTTTCTCAGATGAAGCGGTAGCTAACTTGTAGTCTTTAGTAATCGACTTTTCTAGTATATATATATATGTCTCTCTGTTTATCTATTTCTCTCTGTGTTTATGTATCTTCTCTGTCTGTCGGTATGCCTGTCTCTCCCTCTCCCTCTCTCCTTACCCCACCCCACACACACTATATCTCGCTCATTCGTTGTATGTCTATCTCTCTTAATCTCTCTATTTTCTATCTATGTATCACTATGTATGTCTGTCTGTCTGCCTCACTGTGTTCGTATGACTGTCGGTCTGTATGTCTGTCTTTCCGTCTCTCTCATTCTTATAGTTATCTCTCTATTTATAAATTATGTCTGCATGTCTGTCTATTTATCTTACTCTCTCACTCTCCCTCCCTCTCTTTCTCTATATATCTCTATCTCTGACTGTCTCTGTCTCTCTCCCCCTCTGTCTCTCTCCCCCTCTGTCTCTCTCCCCTCTGTCTCTCTCTCTCACTGTTTGTTTCTGTCTCTTTGTCTGTTTTAATCTCTATGTCTCTCTCTAATTATCTCAATATCCCCACTGTCTCACTCTCGAGTTCTGTCTGTTTGGCTGTATTTCTGTCTCTTTCTTTCTGATCTGTCTTTCTTATATATATATATGTCTATGTCTCTCTCTCTTGTCTCTCTCTCTGTCTGTCTGTCTGTCTGTCTGTCTCTCTCTCTCTCTCTCTCTCTCTCTCTCTCTCTCTGTCTGTCTGTCTGTCTGTCTGTCTCTCTCTCTCTCTCTCTCTCTCTCTCTCTCTCTATATATATATATATATCTCTCTCATCATTTCCTAATGTTGTATTACAGTTTATGATGTTTAACTTTGTCACCAACTGTTTGATAGTAACATCACGGCATCGGTGGCTTAGTGGTAGAGTGTCAGCCTCGGTTTTGGGAAGTTGCGGGTTAACTCCCCTGTCGGATCATTAAAAGTTCTTCAAATGTCAGTAATGGCTATCCTCATTGGCGCCTAGGTCTCGGGTAAGCATTATGACTGACTGGCTTGGTGTCAGGATAAATAGAGTAGTTGTACTGGAAGTTTACGCGATAAACGACGGATATGACTTGTGAAAGTGGCGTACAATGCCAACAATTCCATCAGCGGCATATTTGTTCTCTGCTTAGCTATTTCACGACACATGATGTATAACCTTGAATCCAACATTGTGTTAAGTTATATCACGGCACATGATGTTTAACCATGACTCCAACATGTTTTAGTTATATCACGGAACATGTCGTTTTCCTCTGCTTTCACAATTTAGCCATATTAAGGCACATGACGTTAACTTTGTTTCCAACAGTAAATTGTAATATCATGTCACATTGAGTCGTACTATTTTTGCTTGTTACAAAACGAAGTATCTGGGCAATATGGCACCACACGGACATCCGATTTTCCGATTTCAGACTGTACGAGGGACGTTCGGAAAGTTTTGAGACTATCTTTGTTTTTTAATAATAAGTCTGAAACAGTGAATAAAAATTCGCACAGTGTATCTTTAAGTTATAATCTACTGAATGGTACAACTTTCATACAAATAACGCAATATATACATTTACAACAATACATAGAAAACGATATCTACAAGTCCACGGCGCAGTAACGTCGTTTTCACGTAACGTCTAAACAATAATGCTGTTTTAACGCAGTTTCTAATTTAACCCCTTCTCAAAAAATCGCCCGATGCACTGTACACATTTCGCATGTCTTTTCATCCACTTTTCAAATACAATCTTCTATCAAAGTCATGTGAGCATTCGCTCCACAAATATAGCAAAGATTTGCAATATCCTTCACAGTCATTCGCCGATCTGTATTGAGTGCGTTCTTTACATAATCGCAACCTTTTCATCAACCACAGACGGACGAAAAGATATGTGTTTGTACTTTTTACATGTTCTACCGTCATTGCAACTTTCATTGCCTCTGTCCACACGTGTCCTGCTCACATATTCTCCGTTATAATCCCTTTCCAACAGCTCCTTTGTTGCCGATGGCGTTTTTCCCGAGGTTGATAAAATCTTTTAATGAAAATCCGCAGTTCCTCTTCTGTTTGCGTCTGCATGATGCGCTTAGTAAGTATGATTATCTAGGTGCGTGTATTTAAATTATTACTTCCGCAATACTTTCAGAAAATGATGTTATGAATCAAGTATGACGTCAGGTATGTTTAAAAAGGTTTCGCATGTTTTTATTATGATTGTGTGTTCAATATTGGGCAGTGCAATCGAGATATTTAGGGTTGCGCCGGGTCTTTACAACGCATGTTGCTATGGATACGAATATAAAAATAAGGCTGACATCACAATACTATAATCTGAACATAAGCTTTTGAAATATAACATTCTCATACATGCTAAAATTTCCTAACGATTTGTCAAAGGAGCAGTGTTAAATGGACATTGTCTCAAAACTTTCCGAACGTCCCTAGTATATATCAAATATTTACATCATTGAACATGTATCGAAGATTCCGTTCAGAGCACAATTCCATAAAAATGATGTCAGTGTCACTAAGCGCATTCAAATTTCAAGCTTTTCATTAATCGCTTAAAAATGGCGGATTCTTGACCTCTGACCCGTATCGACTCGATTAAATTTTTCGATCTAGTAGATCCGATATGCGTTCGTTGGTAACAACATACAGGAAACACCCGTTTTTTTATCATTTAGAAAACTGTTCAATGGATTTATTGTGTTAAAATGTCCATAACTGCTGAAAGTCAACGGTGCTATCGTGATTCATTAAAAACGGTTGATCATGGCCCATTTGTCACAAATCTTGGTCACTCAGTTTATTCTTATGCAAATTTGTCAGATTATATGTTTATTGCTAGGCCCAATGAGAGTCATGTTGTTTTGTTTAATCTCTGTGTCACGAAACCATATCAGTGCGAAACATGATAATTATTTGCAATGTTCCGGTTAACATTAGAGTTGCCGTTCATGTTTAACATGTTTGTAAAGACAACCAAAATGTGCAGACTCGGAGAGTTTTGCCGAGCCATCATGTAAGTTTGAGCTGCATTCTCACAAGTATATGATTATATAAATAGTTTAAAGCACCTCGCAACATTCTTATCATGTCAGACATGTACAATGCTTCTTAATGCTTAAAATGAAACAAAGCTTCCGCTTCGTACCCAATGTTGTACGCACTTGAAGTCAAGTCTGAAAATGTGAACAGTATGTTTCGTCTTTCGTTCATCTGCTTCTCTGATAAGTAGAACCACTGACGATATTCTCTGTTCATATATGACGTAATCTTGCGTCGCCTTGAAGAAGGATTTAAAGTGATGGTTTAGATTTTGTTATTGTTACTTCTTTATGGATAAATATAAAATTTCTTTATATTTAGTAGTTAATACCAATTTTTATTCATTTAACCGATGGATCAGCTTATTAATTATAAGGTTGGTGGGTCCATCCGTGTATATGTGTAGAATCTAATGAACCTTGGCAGATCTGTAGAAAAGACAATTCTCTATCCAACTTCCAAGTTGCCCATTTGCTGTACTGGTTTGAACCAATGAACAGTCATTATGACAAGTAGTAAATGTTACGGTTTTCTATATTGCAACTTTTTACGATAATAAACTATGTCCTGTCTTCAGGTTTTCTTAGGGCGTGTGCTGGGTAAGTTACCAGTACTACTGGTCCATTTATCATGACACCAGCCAGTCAGTCGTAATGCTAACCCCGCAACCCTGAGCATGAAGAAGGGCAGTCATTACTACCATTTTTTAAGGTTTTGGCTTGACCTGACCTGCGATCGGACTTGTGACTTCCCGCACCCCAGTCCAAATAATGTGGAACTACCCTAAATAAAGGCAGACGTTCTACCAAAACCCCGCCGAGGCCGTCCACTGTGTTATAGACACACTGGTGAAAAGAGTTTCCTCTCAATCAGATTTTACTAAACTCTGTTACTACCTTCAATTACGACAATATTTTATGGATTCATATCTATAGCCTATAGGTTAAAGTTTAAACATATTATGTCAGTACATGTACACTACACAGTCGATGAAATCAAGCATTATTCTTTGATAAATTGGCTGTTAAACTAGATTAGCATGAAATTATAACCTTCAATTGTGAAAAGATGTTATTTATTCAAATAGGTGAAATGTACTGTGCATGTCCGCTCAAAAGATTTTCATTCTTGAATATGGTTATTTTTACTAACAGGCATAAACACATTGTTTATATTATGTTTCCACAAAGTGTATTCAGTTTGACCTAGTCACCTATTGTACTTTGTTACAATTTTTTATATTTTTGGCTCTGCACAGTATAATTGAATTAATGATGAAGCAGGAGTTTAGGGGTGTAGCCCCAAATGAGAATGGATTATCAGTTTAAAAAAATAATATTAACCTTAATCCTTTCTCACATAAAACAAATATGCAACAGACCATTTTGAAAACATCTAAGCAAAACAAATGGAAAATCTCTATAAATGAAAGTAAAATTATTGATAATCTTGAGTTGAAATAATAGCTCAATATGTTTAACCCTTTCCCTCATTTGACAATTCTGCAGCAGATGACTTTGAACATTTTTGTCAAAAATTAGAAAATCTCTATAGATAATTGAATGGACAACCTATGACTAAAAGAGGAAAACATTGTGGTAAAAGGAGAAATTGCTCATTTTGAGCAATTTCTTCTTTTGTCACTGTTTTCAAAAAGCCGTCTGCTGCAGAGGCGTCAGAAAACGTCCATATCAGGGAAAAGGTTAACTTAAGTTGTTTGTTTCTTTCAAACTAGGGTCTAAAGCTTTCTTTCCAGGGTCTTGTTGGTTTGCATCATGTAATGTAATGAGTGACATTCCTCATCTGTATTTTTTTTATCCCTGTCCCACAGACAACATTAAAAAAAGCTAGGCAAAAATATTGAAAATCTCTTTGGATAAAAGCTAAACTATGGATTACAATTTATAACAATTTTGCAAAAGGATAAAATATTCACTATGAGCGTTATCTCCCTTTGCCACAGTGATTTCAAAAGTCATATACAAGTGGGAAAGTGTTATTAAATAATGTCTCCTTCTGTACCACTGTATCCATTGCAATCCACATTCATAAGAATGTTCCTTTATGCTTCTTATCCTCTTTGCAATGGAAAGGCAATTCTTTGTTGAGAATACTGGCCTGATTTAAAAATTATTTTGTCCAATTGCTCAGTTGGTTATCCTCTTTAAATATTGACTAAATTATTCAATCCTTGAAAAACATGGCTTATTCTACTTCTAATTGCATTTGAAAAACTTCTTTTTATACTCATGTTTTACATAGCAAATACATGAGATGATATAAGAGACATAGTTGCATAAGACTACACAGTAATAAGAATATTATAGTGTTGTAAGATTATAATTCAATTATTAGCAAAACATCATTTGTTAGGTTTTTTAAATTACAATTGAACTATCACAATCTCGGATTTATTAGAAATTCCTTTGTGTTGGTAAAGGCGTTGAGACATTTACCAGTAGTGACTTTCTTTGAGGACAATCTTGAACGTAAATTAAATGTGTTTGAGACCTTATAGTTTTAACTGGTAAAACACCTGGTCTAGCCAGGAGTTCTGAGTTCAAATTTCAGTGGGGAAAAATGACACTAGCTAAATACATACAATTTAATCAATATCAGCACAGCTTTTGTGATATTCCTTAATCCATCATGCTTTTAAACGACTTGACCAATTTAAACTGAACTGCACAGAAATATTCATATGGTGTCCTCTTTCAAAATGTATAAAGGAATAAATTCTGTGTTGAGTTCTGGAAACTACCCCATCAGAAAAGAAGTAAAGTGACACAATGTTTAGATATTCTGGTATTTCTGTATAAGTTGGCAGGAAAGTTCCTTATGTAACCCTAAAAATATTTAAATCATATTGATTGGTTGAAAAATATTATCCGCATGTGGCATGAGAAAAGAAGGAAGTTGCTGGTATAATGTAAAAGTTATAACACTGTTGCATTACTTTTACTTATGTGACCATCCATACAATTATTCAAGTCATATTTATTAATTAAAAAGCAATGTTGCCAGGCATCATCAGAGTTAGTCGTCTTGTTTCAAGATAATTTGGCTTCAAAAAAAATTGATGTTGCCCTTTCCAGAGTGGTTTAAGATCAATGCTAACAGGCGGTATCAGAAAGGGAGTTAAATAACAATTTTCCTCTTAAACTGCATGTCTTATGTCAAGATAGTTTGGCAAAAAACGTTCTTTAATTTTAAAACCGGCTACATAAATTGTTCGAGGGATATTGATTAGTTCAAAGCAATGCTGAAATGCTGAAACTGCTTGTCTGATTTCAAGTTCAGTTGGCAGAAATGTTTTGGTTTTTTTCTCAAAAGTTGATGCATTTATCCAAAGACATATAAACATATTTTATATGTTATTTAATGCATTAATTATGGCTATCAGGATATTCCCTCAAACTTAACAGTCATAATACGTTTTATACTCTTAAAAGCTCTTAGGAAAATGTTCAATATTCACTGGTAAAAGTAGTCTTTGACATTCGGGAAGTATGTTGACTCAGCTTGAACTTGAACTGTCTACCCCTGGGTGACAACTCTATCCATTATCAATTGAGCAAATAGTAATTGTATTAGTGCACAACAGCTTAGTAGGTGAATAAATATGTTGAGACTGAATGCACTTCCTGAAACTTTCTGAGGCTTTGCCTTAATTCATATTAGTTATACCACAAATAATTGCGTATGCTTTGCTTTCCACAGTATTATTACACGACTGACTCAGAATGGTTTATATTTTGATTTCAGAAGTATTATAGCTATACCATTCAGAATGTGTATACTCGGCCTCAAACAGTTTTTAACAAGTAACATCTTCCAGAATGGTGTTTTTCCAACTTCAAACGTATTATAGTTCCACACTAAGAACAATCTATACTTTGCTTTCAACAGTGTTATAGTTACATCACTCAGAATGGCATTTACTCTGCCTTCAACAGTAATAAAGTTGCACAACTCAATATGGTGTTTTCTCTGCTTTAAACATAATTATAGTTACACCACTAAGAATGGTTATCACTCTGCGTTCAAATTGTTTTTGTTACATCACTCAATATATTTTTAACCTGACTTCAAAAGTATTATAATTACACCACTCAGAATGAGGTATGCTCTTACAAAAGTTGTTTTACTCTGTCTTCATAAGTGTAGCTTTATCATGACACATTATGTTTAACTTTGTTTTCAACATTTTTAAAATTTTGTAAACCTGAATGGTGTTTACTCTTTTTCAACAGTTTTATAATTATATAAACCAGAATGGTGTTGGCTCTATTTCAGCAGTATTATAGTGATATAAACCGGAATGCGGTCTAGCCTATTTCAACAGTATTATAGCAATTCAAATAAGAATTGTGTTTTATAATCAAAGCACCAGAAATGTGTTTTTTTTTCTACAACAGCATTATAGTTATAGCACTCTTAAAGGTGTTTATTCTACCTTTAACTGTAATACAGTTATATCACTCATAATGGTGTTTACTCGACTTCAACAGTAGTATAATTATAGAACCCATACTGGTGTTTACTCTACTTTCAACAGTTTGAGAGTTATAACACCAATATTTGTGTTTATTTTACTTCAAAAGTATTGTACAAATGAACTTATAGCACCCAGAAAGGTTTTCACTATACTTTCAACAGTTTTACAGTTATAACACCAATAATTGTGTTTACTTTACTTCAACCGTATTATAATGTGTTTACTCTATTTTCAACCGTTTTATAGTTATAAAACCTAGAAATGTGTTAACTCTATTTCAACAGTATTATAGCTATATAAACTAGAATGGTGTTTAATATACTTCAACAGTAGTATAGTTATATACATTAAATAAGTTTTTTCTCTACTTGAACATTATCATAGATATATAACCCACAATGGTATATACTCTACTTTAACTGAATTACAGTTTTAGCACCAACAATTGTGTATACTCGTCTGCAACAGTATTATAGTAATAGCACCTAGAATGATGTTTACTGTATTTCAACAGATTATATAGATACAAACCAGAATGGCTTTTACACTACTTTCAACAGTATTATAGATATTGCTCCCAGAATGGAGTTTACACTACTTTCAACAGTTTTATAGTTATAGCTCCTAGAATGGTGTTTACTCTACATTTAACAGTATTATAATTAAAGCCCCAGAAAGCTGTTCACCCTACTTTCAACAGTATTATAATTATAACACTCAGAAAGGTGTTTACTTTACTTTTAACTGTATTACAGTTATATCCCCCAGAATGGTATTTACTCTACTTTCAACAGCATTATAATTATAACACCCATAATGGTGTTTACTCTACTTTGAACAGTATTACCGTTATATTACCCAGAACGGTATTTGCTCTACTTCAACAGTATTATACTTATAACACCAATAATGGTGTTTACTCTACTTTTAACAGTATTACAGTTGTATTACCCAGAATGGTGTACACATATTACAATTATAGCACCAAAACAATAAATCAATCAATAAAGTAACGCTTTCCCCACATTCAGAACCGTCAATGACTGTTCCCTGTAACTGTTATCAAGTACTTTCCATGACCCGATTGGAGATCGAATCCAAACATAAAGCTCGGTTATATGCATGCCCATTGAGATAATTATGTCTATACTTTGATTTCGTGCTAATTTAGGCACTATGTTATAATAAACAGTATATAGTTTAATAGCTCCTATAAATTGTGTTTAAAAAAAAGAGCAAAAAATAGAAAATTATGGCTTACCAACAATATCCCTTCCGTTCTGCCTACGCCCCTCGTACCTTCTCCTGACGTGTGATAGTCACAATCAAGTCACATGAAGATACAATACATGTACATAGATGACGTTATCAGACATCAGTTATCCTGGGTTCAAAATGAGGTCCAACTAATTACTGGTTCCCTGGTTAAATAGAAGTACATTGTGTATGCCGGGAACAAACATCCCCACGTTTAAGCGAGTATGTTGTAGTGTGATATACATTTGACCGTGGACATTTGAATATGTTATTCATATTATTATATTCGATAATAGATAGATATAGTACATTTTAGCACGAATATAGAAGTCTGTAGAAGCCGTTCGAAGGACATGAATGACATGAACCTACTGACCATGGACACCTGCATATGACATGCATATAACTGTATTTGATTATAAATAAGGGATCTTCGAGCACGTCCATAAACATGTATAGGAGTCGTCTGAAATAGGCAGCATACCATTTATAAAATACATATATTACCTACTGTCCATGGACATCTGAATATGTAACTCACATCACAGTATTCGATAATACATGCGATTCCTTTGAGCACGTCCATAAAAGATAATAGAAGTCTTCGGTAGGAATCGTTATTACAGTTACGTGTATCTGTGAAATATATTGACTACTTACTGTGGACATCTGAATATGTTAATGATATTATTTTAATCCTTAATAGATAGATACAGTCCCTTCCAGCACGTCCACGCTAGTATATAGAAGCCGTTGAAAGGAATCGGTATATAAATTATCAGTGAAGTATGATAATAATGATATGAACCCACTGACCTTGGACGTCTGAATATGTTATCGTTGTCATACTATTCGATAATAAGTAGATATGGTTCCACGTCCATAGAAGTCTTCAGACGGAATCAGTATACCTGTTATCAGTGATTTGTAGTATAAATGATATGAACCTAATGACCGTGGAATTCTGAATATGTTATTAATATCATAGTAATCGATAATATGTATACGGTACCTTCGATCAGGTCAATAGAAGTCTTCAGAAGTAATCAGTATACCTGTTAACAGTGAATTGCATTATTAATGTTATAAACTACTGACCGTGGACATCTGAATATGTTATTATTGTTATAATTTTCGATAATAGGTAGATACGGTACTTTCGAGCACGTCCATAGAAGTCTTCAGAAGAATCAGTATAACTGTTATCAGTGAAAGTGTATTATTAATGTCTTGAACCTACTGACCGTGGACATCTGAATATGTTATTCTTGTCAGTATATTCGATAATAGGTAGATACGGTACCTTCGAGCACGTCCATAGATGTCTTAAGAAGGAATATGTATACCTGTTATCAGTGAATTGTTCTGTTAATGTCACAAACCTACTGACCGTGGACATCTGAATATGTTATTATTGTCATTATATTCGATAAAAGGTAGATATGGTACCTTCGATCACGTCCATAGAAGTCAATCCAAGTCGTTTGAGGGAATTGGCAAACCTGTGATCAGTGATGTGTATTATGAATAATATGAACCTACTGACCGTGGACGTCGGAAAATGACATGTCATTGTTATCGATAATAGGTAGAAACGGTACCTTCGAGCACGTCCATAGAAGTCTTCAGAAGGAATCAGTATACCTGCTATCAGTGAAGAGTGTATTATTAATGTCTTAAACCTACTGACCGTGGACATCTGAATATGTTATAGTTGTCATTATATTCGATAAACGTAGATACAGTACCTTCGAGCACGTCTATATAAGTCTTCAGAAGGAATCAGTATACCTGCTATCAGTGAAGAGTGTACTTTTAATGTCATAAACCCACTGACCGCGGACATCTGAATATGTTATTCCTGTCAGTATATTCGATAATAGGTAGATATGGTCCATAGACGTCCATAGAAGTCTTCAGAAGGAATCAGTATACCTGTTATCATTAAATTGCATTTTTAATGTCATAAACGTACTGACATCGGACATCTGAATATGTTATTCTTGTCAGTATATTCGATAACAGGTAGATATAGTACCTCCGAGCACGCCCATAGCAGTCTTCAGAATGAATCAGTATAACTGTTATCATTGAAGAGTGTATTATTAATGTCATAAACCTACTGACCGTGGACATCTGAATATGTTATTATTGTCTGTATATTCGATAATAGGTAGATACGGTACCTTCGATCACATCCGGAAAAGTCTTCAGAAGGAATCAGTATACCTGCTATCAGTTAAAAGTGTATTAATAATGTCATAAACCTACTGACCGTGGACATCTGAATATGTTATTATTGTCAGTATATTCGATAATAGGTAGATACGGTTCCTTCGATTAATCCCATAACATTCTATATAAGTCGTTTGAAGTAGACTGAACACTCTAAGAGTTCATTTGTAGTCGAATAGTTCGAATCAGAGACAAGTTATTTACACATATACCTGTGCAACTGATTCCAGTGTATTTACACTTGCATGTCATATCAAACGAATCATACCCTGTAATGTTCGCCCGTCTGTCTTGTTACTTCTCTTGTGATAACATAACGGTCTCAACTCGTGCTTATGTGGATATATTTTAAACATGTGTGCATGGTCGTCACAATGCGCGGTGACGACCGATCTAGACTTTCACTGATTGAATTTGATAACTTCACACATGTATTAAATAGATAGAAAACTTGTGTTATTGGCGATTTAGAACGGCCTTTATCTCTCTTAATTCAAACACGAAAGATATGTGTTTACTGTATATATCCGCGGTACAGAAAAAGTCAATAGTTTTGATAGAGGATCCTTTGAAGATAACGTTTGGCTTATGCACCTTAAGTCCTATCATACTGTCTAATCCAAACTATACCTGCAGCTTGTGATTTAAGCAAGCAATTAGTAGAACATAAACATTCGCCTGCCAAAAACGATTTAAGTATGAAAGACAGTCAGATAATGATGACACGATTGGGAAGTGATCACTGAAATATATGTGGCGTACAGATAGGCAGCATAAAACATGTGTGTATATACACATGCCATCAGTAGTTAATATCTGATCAAGCCATGTCAAAGTTCAAATCATCCTCTGAAGATCAATGTAGATCTGACATTTGACATGTCAGGATCAGAATTATAACCTACCAATGTAGGACAACTTCTGGTCCTATCTTTAAAACACTGAAGACCTTTGTGTGCGACTCGATACATTGTCAGCATCAGTTAAACCATTTTCCTTTTACGATCATATAATTTCAGTTTATTATATAAACCACTGAATATTTTTGTGTGTCTCGACACAATGACAGTATTAGATAGACCATTTTTCGTATACGGTCATATAAAGTCAAGTCAATATATACAACACTGAATATCTGTGTGTGACGCGACACAATGTGAGAATTATACGGTCATATGATGACAGTTCAATATATAAAACAATGAATAATTTGGTGTGGCTCGAAACAATATAGGTATCAGTTAAACCATTAACCTTATACGGATATGTATTGTCAGTTTAATCTATATAGTTGACTTATGCATTTTAAGTTTTGCCATATCTAAATATCTAATTTAAACTTTATTATGATCCTTGGATTAAATTGCAGTGATCGATAACACATAATGTGTCGCCTGCCAAAAAGTAATGAAGTATGAAGATCAGCCGCTCAACAGATACACGACTAGAATGATTACTAAATAGTTATTAAACATTTGCAGCATTCAACTTGTGTTTTATACGTGCACTTGCCATCTGTGGTCAATATTTGATAAATGCAAGTTAGATATCAATATTTACCCCTGTGTCTCAATTGCTATGTCAGGATCAGAAGTCTACCTATTAATGCTGGGCAATAACGTTTGGGGGGTTATCTCTTAAATACTGAACATATTTTGTGTGGCTCGAATTGATATCAGTATCAGTTAAACCATTTACCTTATACATATGTTTTTAGCTCAGTCTATAGAACACTGATATTTTTGTGTAATTCTACTTTTCCCTGTTATGGTCGATCATCTGCACCACTGTGGTTGATATCTTTGTTTATTGTTTTAATTTAAGTGAATCAGGTAATGAAAGATTTGACATGCAACATTGTAACGTAGCGTTCATATACGAATATATTGGTTAAATAGTGTTTTTTCCTAAAATAACCTTTCGGATTTAAAAGAAGTAAACACTTTTCAAGGGAGATTAGGATATTTAGAATACTTAGGTTCAAATAGAAGTCTCATCTGTACTTAACATTTAACCCTTTCCCACATACATACGTTTTCTGATGCTTGTACGGCATTCGACTTTTTCAATGTTTTCAATGTTTTCAATTAATAATTAAACTCTGACTAATGAAGCATTCCCACGTTTTTTTCAGATTTCTTGTTTGTGGAAAAGGGTTAATGTCACTTCATAATACGTTGCTAAATGCTCATGTCTGTCTGTCTGTTGGTGTCTGTGAGGTTCCTTGACACTCAATCTCAATGTTTTGATTCAGTTGTCCTGTAGGTCGGTTACGGTCTCCTACATGCATACGTGGTATCATGAATACGGTGAACCCTTTAGTATCACCGTGAACAATTCCTGTGATTTCCATCTTCTACGCCAAAGTACAGTGAACTCTCTGACCCCGCTTTCATATACCCTTAAACGCACCGACACATACATTATGAAAGAAAACCTACCCGTTACATTATCTAAGAGGGTCTAGCCTTTACTATGTATAGTATATACATGTATGTGTTTATATATTATCATCAAAGGTGATATAATATAACCCAATTTAAAAGTTGATTTGACAATAGTAAATTTATATCAACCTTACACTCGATGTGATCTATTCCGAATTTGCAATGTTTCCAATGTTGCAAGGAAGCTTCTGACAAACAAAGTAAACTTTCATTTGGAAGAATGTACCAATAGGCAGTTATAACAAACACAATGTGTTTTTCCATCTGGAGCATGCATTATTTGGTAAAGAAGGGGGACGTATTACTCGACACGTTCTCAAAAACACCATTAAATTGTTTTTAGTCTGGAGCACGGGCTCATTTGTTAAAGAAAGGAGACGAATTACTCGAAACATTTGTCCTGACCTTGACCTCTGTGCATTATTGTGAGCTACACATACTTAGTCTGAAGCAAGGCTCATTTGGTACAGAAGGGAGACGTATTACTCGACAATTTTGACCTGACCCTGACCACTGTGTATTATTCTGAGGTACACGTAGCTTAGTATGGAACACGGGCTCATTTGGCAAAGAAGGGAAGACGTATTACTCGATAATGTTGACCTGACCCTCACTACATATATGTGTGCTATTGTGAGTACACGTAGTTTAGTATGGAGTACGGGCTCATGATGGGAAACGTATTACTCGACGAAGTTGACTTGATCTTCACTGCATGTATGTGTGTTATTGTGAGATACACGTAGTTTAGTCTGGAGTACGGGCTTATTTGGTAAAGAAAGGAGGCGTATTAATCGATAAAGTTAACCTGACCTTTGTGTAGTATTGTGAGGTACACGTAGCATAGTCTTGAGTACGACTCATTTGGCAAAGAAGGTTGATTACTGAGGTATTACTCGACAATATAGACATGACCCTGACCTCTACCTGAATATACTCGGTTAAAAGTTGCCCTCGACTATAAGACGCACCCCCTACTTTGAGGTCTAAAATCTAGGATTTTATGCTGTTCTCTCTAATAAGACGCAGTCAGATTTCTGAGTTTTTTCAACCCCCCAGAAAAAATTAAATTTCGAAAAAGATTCATGTCAAACAAATACGATAAATACTTCAATAAAACATTGTTCTCGATGTAAAACTGGATAATGATACATGAAGATAATAATGCACAAACCTGATTTTATTAATCCAAATAAGCCAAACTAACTAGTCCAAATTTCTTAATATTTGTTTCAATATATAAAAATAAAAGCTCGAAACATGAACAAAGGGTTTTGTTGATGTCGGTGTCTCTACCATGCATTCAACCCTTAAGCCCCATTTGTCCGATTTCACACATGAAAATTAATCCTTTCAATGTTTTCAAAAAATGATGAGTTAAAAGTAAAACAAACACAGGAGTTTGATAGCATTAATACAATTATGCGTATGATGCATGAATTAAATAGGACAATACATGTTTCTCCTTTTCTGACAATATTTTCAAAAGCTGTCTGCTGCAAATGCGTCAAAAGTTATTGCATTGACGAAGTTTATATAAAGTGTGTGTAATTCACAGATAGGTGAAGACAAGGGTTTTAAAGGTCTATGGAAAGAAGGTTGGACTCTATGGTTATATGCAAACGGTTGTAATTTCTGCAGGAACATGCTGTAGTTACAACAGATTTGCATTAGCCTTATAAATGTTTGTCGCGTGAAAAATACAGGGCTCAATAAATGACGTCACTAATTTACCAGCTGATTCAGCCGCGACAAATAAAATACACCCATATATATAAATTAATGTCATATTTACGATCCTATTAGCTTGGTAATACTTGTGGATAAACTGCACATACTCTTTTTTATGACGTAGCTCATTTGTCGGGGAAAATGGTTTGCGGAAATAAAGGTCTATATAGATTTCACTCTTACCAATTTTAACATGCATTTATACACATCTGCAGCAGACTTCTTTTGATAGCGCTCCGAGGAGAAATTACTACATTTTCTTTAAATTGGACAAATTAACTTTGAATTGAAAAGGATTTAAAAGGGCATGGTATTTATTTTTCCTTTGTTTAACAGCTTTGAAACTAGATAAAAAAAATGTAAGGAAAGGATGCATCGCTGATAAAAAGCAGTATCTCTTTTTCTCACAACGTTTTCCAATACTGTCTGCTACATCTGCATTTAAAATTACAAATACGTGGTAGTGACTACTGTCTACACAATTTACAATGAGGTACCTCCAACTCGATGGTTATATGCAAACGGTTGTAATTTCTCCTGGAATAGGCTGTAGTTACAACCGACTTGCATTAGCCCGTAAACTGTTTGTCGCGTGTAAAGAATAGCCTTAGGAGAGATTAGCATTTTAGACATTTATTTAATCTCGACTTCGGCGCCGCAATTTATATTTTCACAAAAATCAAAATGGCTTCCGATCATGAATAAATCTAAACAATAAAGACAAAAGAGTGTAAATTCATAATTATATTTTTTCTTCTGTTCGGTTTCTAAACAAATCAATTATCAATCAAATATGTTATTATTATTTCAATCAAACTTGAATTATTCTGTTAAATCGTCTCTTTATATAAATGACAGCTTTTGAAGATAGGTAGCTCGGTGGGTATTTTTTATTCTGAAATTTTGCTTGACCCGCTTATAAGTCGCTCCCCCAACTTTACTTTCGATTTTGAAGGTAAAAAAATGCGTCTTATAACCGATAAATAATATAGTTTATTCTGAAACTCTCATTTGGTAAAGAAGGGAGACGTATTACTCAACAATGTTGCCATGACCATGACCTCTGTGTATAAGTGTGAGGTACATGTAGTTCAATCTGGAGAACGGCTAATTTAGCAAGTAGGGAGAAGTATTACTCAAATATGTTGATCTAAATTTGACCTCTGGGTATAATGTTAAGTATACGTACATTAGTCCGGATCATGGCTCATTTGGTAAAGAACGGAGATGTATTACTCGAAAATGTTTACCTGACCCTGACTTTTGTGTATAAATGTGAGTAACACGTTGATTGGTCTTGAGTAAGACACATTTTGCAAAACACGGAGACGTATTACTCGACACTGTTGACCTGACCTATGTGTATTAGTTTGAGGTACACGTAGCTTAGTCTTCGGTACGAATCATTTGGCGAAAAAAGTTATTTTAGTTTGAACACGGCTTCTGTGTATTATTGTGAGGTACACAAAGCTTATTCTTGAGTACGACTCATTTGGCAACGAAGGGACATGTATTATTCGACAATGTTGACCTTACCTATGTGTATAAGTGTGAGGTACACGTAGTTTGATCTTGATTACGACTCATTTGGCAAAGAAAGTTGTTTTTAGTCATGAGCGCGGCTCATTTGGTAAAGAAGGGAAACGTATTTCTCAACAATGTTGACATGACCCTGACATATGTGTATTATTGTGAGGTACACATAGTTTAGTCTGGAGCACGGTTCATTTGGTACAACAGGGAGACGTATAACTCGGCAATGTTGACCTGACACTGACACCTGGTTATTATTGAGGTACACGTAGCTTAGTCAGGAACACGGCTCATTTGGCAAAGAAGGCAGACGTACATGTATTACTCGTTAATGTTGACCTGACGTATGTGTATTAGTGTGAGGTACACGTAGCTTAGTCTTGAGTATGATCCATTTTGCTAAGAAGGAAGACGTACTACTACAACCCCCCCCCCCCCCCCCCCCCCCCTCGGCCATTCATTCTTTCCGATGACACAATTCATTTCGACTAGCGACTTCCATCAATGTCCAATTTAGTGTACGTGTTAATGTACCCAGTTGCCTGGGACAAAGATTGTGTGGATTTCTGGTGCGGAAAGTCCAGAGAACACACGTTAAGCGATCTAGACGCCGTGAAATAACTAGAATACCACGAAAACGACATGAAACTCGAAAGATTCAAAGAATCTGTAATCAGTTCAAAGATAGTTCAGTCGGTAACAACGAGGAATATCAATCCAAGGGGTAGTTAGTTCGTAACCCGGCTCGGACATTAATCCCTTTGATTGACAAATATCAGTATTTAGCTCATGTTTTATTTAATTATGATCATGAGACCAACGGAACTTGTTTATAATACAAAGATCATTATGCACGCTCGATGTCTGCTTTCTGGATACAAAACCAGTACTCCCGCCGATTGTGTTGTTTTATCCCAACAGCAAAACACGTTCTTCCAAGGATTATAACTCGGGACCTTTGATACGAGATATCGACACTCTACCACTGAACATGTAACAGCGTTTTCTACGTCTGTACTTTTAGCAATATTAAGGACAATTGAATTTTTCAAAGTAAATTCAGATTATACGATATCAGATATTCTTTAATTGAGTAAGACCCGGGTAGGGTGAACCAAGATGATGCTGCATCAACGAACAGTGAAGACACATGCGATATTGTGCTTAGAATAGAATATCCATAACGCGCTTATAGGAAACTGTTCTTTCATAACTGTTCTCTTACGAATTCAGACGGAAATCACTGAGTCTATACGAGGTTTTCTACGAAAGCAGAGCCGTGACATTTCTGATCCACTTTAAGACATAGATATTGGAAAGCTAGATTTTATTCACTCTAATAACCGTTTGATCCATACACATAGGAGGAAACAAAAAGTCACCCTTTTGCCTGACGCGGATTAAATGCCATTTTCGTCTCGTAAGTTTGGCTCGTAAAGCGTCTGCGTACAGTCTATTATACACGTGACTACTTCAGTGGTACAATGGTAAAGAGTCTGCCTCGAGTGCGAGTGGTCGCCGGTTCGTTTTTGGCTGGGTGTTTTAAAAATGGTTGAAATGGTTTTCCAGAAGTGTGTGGCTAGCATCATGACTAACTTACTGATGTCAGAATAATTTGACCAGTGGTACTGGTAACTTACACAGGAAACACCGTGATATAACTAAATACTTGTTGAAATCGACATAAAACTCGAACACATGAATCCATTAATAGTTCGGACCACTGCACTTGGGAAAATATATATACTGTTACCTCTTCAAATTTCAAGTCTCCTTTTGTACACAAATCTGTATATCTATAATCTCAATATATAATATATATCGTGTCTACACAAGATTATTAAAGAGTTTTAATAATATAAAGTATAATCTCACTATTCGCATAAATCTGTAAATCTATAATCTCACTTTTCGCATAAATCTGTATATCTATAATCTCACTATTCGCAAAATCTATATATCTATGATCTCACTATTCGCAAATATGTATATATCTGTAATCTCACTATTCGCATACATCTGGCAAATGAATTACCGCAGAATATATATAGCTAAGTCTGTTCAAGTGCAGTGGTCCGTATTATGCAATCAGATGTTTTTGATTAATTCATTTATGGATCCCCATTACTAATGAATTTCCTTTGATCAAGAGAAAAATGCAACCGATTTAAGTTTCTGTACACAAACTTTGACAGGCTTTGAAAAGAAGCAAATAAAATAGATAATGGTCGCACAGTCGCTTGGGATACAACTTAAATCAGTCATCAGTTAAACTGACTCTAAAGATAACGCTTGGGTATATTATTGGATAACGTTGACGAGATAAGGTCAAAATCACCATTGTCTGAGATTACATTTTGAATTGTCATAGAACGCAGGTCGGACAAGTTTCCTTGTGACAAGTACTGGACAAACATACACTGTTTGTATTGTAATTGTATATGTGGAATTATAGAGTCAAGTGCCATTCTTACGTCTCTCGTAGTATGTTCTGTGACATTGTTCGTATGGTGTAGATATAGCAGAAGTTGCATCAACCCGATCATATAACCTGTATATGTGTTAGACGAAATAGACATGTGTTGCAGGAATATGTTCCTAAAATCATACATAAATCTTGTTATTAAAGCACAGACTAAATGTTCGGGCTTAAGTTTGGTAATCGAATTAGCCAGTCTAAAAACAAGGTCAGCACCACATACTTTGGATTTTAGAAGTGCACCAACATTGTCACAGGTAAGTGAATATAAAAACTTGATATCATTATTTTTTCCAGAGTCATTACTCTGAGCTTATGGAACATATTCTCTTCTGGAATAAAATAATTTGGAAAACATTTAGCACAGTATAACCTTATCATTAGTCCAAAAATTCATATATGAATTATCGATTGTATAAAACAAACTTCTTTTACAATGATACGATGATATAGATTCACCAGCCATTGCTTCTATGATATCCTTCTTTATCATCTTCAGGAGAATATAACACTTATGTTGGGTTTCGTTCAAACTTGACATGAGGTCACGTTCTTGAAGTGAGAAGGAAATAATTCTCCATTCGCTAGACTTGTTGTTATTATGAGGATGTCCAACACCATCAAAGAAACAACAATATGAACCCATTGCTTTGAGTTGTTTGTGTGATGGCCAGCCATATTTCCGTATCCTGTGTAACCAGGAATTGGTTGACCTCGATATCTGTCGACATCTTAAGGCATATACTATATCATATTGACAATGACGGATATTCCCCGGAGTCGTGGTTGCTGGACCGTTACGAGATGAATTTGGTCCAGCATAAATTGGGAAATGTTTAACAAATAATCTCCCTTTCTTATCGATAAAGCTGACATTTTCTATTATATCGCCCATTCCAACTGAAAGTGGACATTTATCTATAATAATCTGAAGACGAACATATCCTGGTTTGGTGTCTTCATCCGTTAAAATAAGATAAGAAAATCCTTGTTGTTTAAATTCGAATAAATTCTCTACCACAGGAATTTCGTCGGAACAATGTATCATATCGAGATCGGAAGTGATACCAGGTGTAGTTGTCCCTTAACATCTGCTCCCAACTAGTTAGACTGATCTTCTGCTGTTGGAAGGTTTTAAATAAGTAAGGTTTTCAAACGTTTCTGTTATTTCACCTACCATAGCACCCTCCCAATACTATTTGCTGGTGTACTCAGATGCGCCTATAACACCAATTACTTCATGTAGATGTTTAGACAATTCTTCATTGGCATATGTCTCGTCTATCTGTAATAAGTATCAAAATCATACATTGAAACATTATGTGTTGCATATACCTATATTAGAAATTCAAACTAAGTTTAAATTCAAATTATATATTATATTGAAGAGGTGCAGATGTATTCATACATTTTGTCTTGTTTTTCTTTAAAAATAAATATTTTCTCACAACTCGCAATTATAACCAGCTAAACATAATTTTATAATGACTTTTGCACATCTGATGCTATATATTTCTAACGTACACTGTGACAAAACAGTTGGCGTGTTTTCTACATGAGATTAACATCGTGTTTGGCTGTTCGAAATGACATATATGGACGTCTGCTTTCAACAAAATTATAATTAAACAACTTAGAATTGTGTTTTCTCTGATTTCAACAGAATTATACGTACATGTACACCACTTAGAATTGTGATGTATCTGGTTTCAACAGAATTAAACTTACACCACTTAGAATTGTGTTTTCTCTGTTTTCAACATTCATATAGCCACACCACTCACAATGATGTTAACTATGCCGTCAACATAATTATAGTTACACCACTCAGAATAGTGTTTACTCTGCTTTAAACAGTAATATAGTTACACCACTCATAATGGTTTTTAATCTACTTTAACAATATTAAAGTTACAACACTTAAAATAGTGTTGTGTCAGCTTTGAACACTATTATAGCTACACCAATCAGAATGTCGTTTACTATGCATTCAACGGTAGTATAGTCATACAACTCAGAATGAGGTTTACTCTGATTTGAATAGTATTATAGCTACACTACTCAGAATGGTGTATACTCTACTTTCTACATTATTTTAGTAACACCACTCTGAATTGTGTTTACCCTGATTTCAACAGTATAATTGTTAGACCATTCAGAAATTGCTATACTCTGTTCTCTAAAGTATATCATCTTCATCACTCAGAATGGTTTTTATTCAGATTTAACAGTTTAATAGCTACACCACTCAGATTGCTGTTTACTCTGATTTATACAGTATTATAGTTAGACCACTCACTCATAATGGTGTTTACTCTGCTTTCAACAGTATTATAGTTACACCACTCAGACAGATGTTTACTCTGCCTTCAGCAGTATTATGGTTACATCACTCATACTAGTGTTTACTTTTTTTTGAACAGTATTATAGTAACACCACTTATAATTTGTTTTACTCTACTTTCAACAATATTATAGTTACATCACTCATAATGGTGTTTACTCTTCTTTCAACAGTATTATATTTACTATACTCAGAGTGTTGTTTACTCTGCTTTCAACAGTATATAGTTACACCACTCAGAAGTATGTTTACTCTACTTTCAACAGTATTATAGCTACACCATTCAGAATTGTGTTTACTCTAGTTTCAACAATTTTATAGTTACACCACTCAGAATTGTTTTACTCTATTTTCAACTGTATTATAGTTACACCTCTCATAATTGTGTTACTCTACTTTCAACATTATTACAGTTACACCACTCATAATTATGTTTACTCTACTTTCAATAGGTTCACACAGTGTGGTATATGAAATGAAATGTGTCAATATGTTTTAACTGATAATACTTCGCCATGAATGTCAAACCTACATACTTTTTTAAAAGCCATTATTTAGTACGCACTCGTAACTGAGAGATTTACGTGCTGAAGAACTGATTTACATATTTCACTTTTTCATTCCTTATTTGACCACCAAACCGTATGCAGTGGGTACCCACAATATAGGATTTGAATGAGTAATATAACCTGTAGTGCGCAGCTGCAGCCAAGACCAGTGTACTCCGTATAATCTACGATGAATTAACTCACCTTTCTATTGGCCAACAGTTTTAATTCCATGCACTGTTATGACTGGTGTATTCATCTTGGTAACATATGTCTCGCTGTCTCCAACCCCCGGTATGTTTTTGTCAACACTGTTACATAAACCTGGTTCAAAACCGTCTTCCACTTATGTTGTATGTACAGACGAACAGGTGTAGTTGCAATTTTCGACTGATCCAAACACTCTTCTACCGCTGAAGAGTACACAATAAAGACATCAACTATTTTTACCTCACAAAAGCGTTCAATTCATGCTTTTCCTGACTGATAACAAATGATAACTACAGATTGAAGTCATTGTAAACAGTGATAAGAATCACGGTTTTTCAAAAATCCACTTAAACATGTAATAAACATTAAGTATGTGCCCTTTTTGTAAGAATGTAGAACTGATGGCTTAAATTTACTTACAATTCTAATGTGTTCGAGAAGACAATTTAACTTAGCTAATTATGCATATTACATGACTCGATTTCCATTGGTAAAAACATAATAACACAAATAACACACATGTACCATGATAACTGTTATAACTACTACTATGTTATTATGATTTTAGTGTATCAATGCGTACAACGCCTCCTTGTTAACACGCTCTTGACTAGCAATGGAGTTTACAAAGCAGTACTGTACTACACATATTATTCATATGTCTATGAATACAATTGATATTTTGCTTTTCACTGATAAGAGAACATTGTAGATCACGCGTGTACTTCATTATTATGTTTGCTGTTTTGTTTATTGGTCCCCTTCCGGTAGGGGACCGGTTTGGGGACTATAGGTTTGCTCGTGTTAATCAGTCCGTCTGTCAGTCCGTCTGTCCGTCCGTCTGACAGACGGACGTACATACAGACGAGTACTTGTGGGGTTTGGTGTTCTAAAGCCCAGCCACCACCCTTATAAAGACACTTAGATAAATATGTTTTTTTTATTTTTTATAACAGGTATCTCATTTGCATATTAATGTTATTCATTCCGTATAAGGGGGTTAATTACGGAATGAATTGCATGCATGTGGGGTTAACCCCACAAGCAAACATCAAAGGAAATAACCCCACAAATACACGCCATAAGTACGTCCGTCTGTCAGTCCGTCTGTCGGTCCATCCGAAATTTCTTGTCATGGCTGTATCTTCCAAAAGCTTGAATGGATTCGATATTACTTCACATAAATATTCTCCATAACATGACGATGTGTCATGCACATCACTTAGCTACCTACTCCCAAGGTCAAGGTGACCGTCGGCAATTTCGTTTTCGGGCTGTATCTTCCACATGTTTGAATGGATTTTGATATTACTTCATATAAGTATTCTTCATAACAAGATGATGTGTCATGCACATCATTTATTCACCTACTCTGAATGTCAAGCTCACAGTGTGTCCGTCCGTCAGTCCGTTCGAAATGTCATGTCCAGGTTGTATCATCTACATGCTTGAATATATTTTGATATTACTTCGCACAATTATTCTCTCTTACATGGTGATGTGTCATGCACATCACCCAGCCATCTACACCCAATGTTAAGATCACAGTTTCGGCTCAAACATTGTCCGTCCCAAATAATGTTTCCAGGCTGTATCCGCCACATGCATGAGTGGATTTTGTTATTACTTAACACAAGTAGTCTCCATAACAAGATGACGTGTCATGCAAATCTCCCAGCCACCTATTCCAACGGTCGAGGTCACAGTTTGGGTTCAAACATTCTCTCCGCAATTTCGTGTCCGGGCTGTATCTTTCACATGCTTTAATGGAAGTTGATATTATTTCAAGACATTAATCTCCATAAGAAGATGATGGGTCATGCACACTACCAAGCCAACTACTCCAAAGATCAAGGTCACATTTTGGGCTCAAACATTGTTCGACCGCAATTTCATGTCCGGGTTATATCTTCCACACGCTTGAATGGATTTTGATATTACTTTACATATTTAGTCTCTAAACAAGATGATGTGTCTGAACAGGCAAAAATAATACACAGTGCGCTATCCTCGTCCGGTAGATAACATTTCTATAGCTTGCAATGCTCCATTAACGTGTTCATTGTATATAAGGGTATCATAGTTTAAAATCACATAAAGCAGGAGAAGGGAAACGCGAACGCTGACATGGTTTAGTTGGATTAACATGTGAGTATTTGCAGTGTGAATGGTTGATCATGTTATACACTTTTAAAGTCATGATAATAAGTTGTCTGATCAGTATCAATGCACTTTCATTCTTCATGTAAACATATACCTATAACCTGCCAATAACGTATATGATGATATTTATATAGCTTACCTTAGCACACAGTCATTAGTCAAAAACGTGCATGAAATTACATTGAAGTTAGGATGAAATGAGCCATAATCAGGGCGGCAAAGTCAATAGACTAGCAATTATCTGCATTGTAAAACCATTTTTACTTGCACATCAAAGCGGTGAGATATTGATGTTCACTGTTTTAAGATAGATCATAGAATGTTTCTGACAAAGAAATCTATATTTGGATTAGATAACATGGATGCGCCTATAGTTCGATAGTACTTTTATTGTATGGCAAAAAACTATGTATATTTTAAGTCAAGTATATATATCTGTCTATCATGTCTGCAGTAATAAAAGATACAAAACTGTCATTTATAAATATAATTATAATACAGGAACAGTACATAATGGCTCGTAAAGGACTTGCAGAACTAACTTTCGTATGCAGGGAATGTCCAATGACCATTGTTCAAACTACAAGATGCTTTACAAAGTGATGTATTCTTGCTAGGTACATTTAAGCAATTTGTGTTATTGTGTAAAGTAGAGTTATGCCAAGGTAATGTGTGAACAATGAACTCCTGATAAGCTACCACATTTGTTCAACTTGGTCAGGATTGATCATGGCCATGTTTGTAGTTGTATGTTTATCCTGAAAACTTTCACAAAGCTGCGAATGCAACATAATTCAAATTGACATTGATTTAAAAGGGTCGGTTAAAGTTTCGCATAAATCACCGCCCTTTGTAAAATACTTCATTTGGCATAAAGTACACTTGAACATTGCGTGATCCGTATATCACATATGCCATATCATTCTCACTGACGAACCCAGTTATGTTTGGATGATATACAATTTAAAGCAGAATTGCTTCTACTGTATTCCAAATGTCTTTTTAAAGTTGTTTTTTATACTTAAATGTCAGTTATATGTTTGTGTTTGCTCTGCAAATTGACACTGTTGCTTTGGTAAACATATAAAGAAAAACGTATAAGCAAAAGGGGCGTCTCTGCTGTCAATATTAACTTGAGTGTGCATCGATAGTAACTCAGACACAGATCGACACTCTATATGGCGTCGCTATAAATAGTATCAGAAAATCTAAAGGGAATTAACATTTGAATTTAATTTAATATAATGTCAAAATTGGAACAGATATATGCAACGGGTAACATCCGCATCAGTATGTAAATCATGTATTTAATCATGATAATTATATATGAGGGCTTTGAAATAATTGGGATTATGTTTAAATAACCACATTAGGTTAAAAGTAAAAGTAATGTTTTAGTTTCTGTTTCAGCATCGAGCTTTAGTATTAGTTACAAAATAGAGTTTTGACGTTCATAGTGGCATCACTATTCGTTTCACGAATCCCTCACCTGTACTAAACGAAAGCTTCACAGATAAGAGACTACATGAAAATGTAAAAATACAAATCAAAGATGTTGTCATTATCACCGGTTTTCTTATAGAGTGTTCCATAAACGTTGTTTTTGTCATGTAAATTAAGCCTGAGATGTATACAATCATAGCTCTGAGTGTTTTGCGTAAAAAGAAGAAACTTTCCAAATAGGCATTGTTTTTTCTTTCCATAAGGGTGTTAGTTCTCTCGTATCTTATAGTACCATTAATTTCTTACCAGTTCCTTTTCAGAAGCCGGGTGGACAAATTTCGATAGAGACTACTTCCTAATTAGGCAAAACTCCAGAAACTATTAGAATTTGCCGATTGAAATGACGATTCCACTTCTCTAAATATCCCGTATATATATGACCATGGACCGATTGCGACATCTCGTAAAAATCTTGTAAAATGAATTCTCTCCTAAACGCCAGGACGAAAAAAAAATGATATTTTACAAAAGTGATGTGTTGGATACAAGTATGTACCGTTTGATGAATTTATTATTGATTACCTACAACATACAAAGTTTCCGTTTCTTTGTTTTCGATGTAAGTCAGTTTTAGTCATATGGGCCAAATACCTCTATAGTTTCTGAAAACCTGAATTGTAATCCATCTCATAAACAAAATGTGAAGCGAAATAATGCAAATAGTATAAATATTAATGTTAGCATGATTAAATATCATAAATAATGTCAATATGATTATACATTGCAGATGGCCTGGACACCTACCAATAACATAGAACTCATTTAAATCAATATTTCTGGACGTTGTATCAATTCGCTTTCAAGTACGCGTACGGGGCACATGTCACTGAGAGCCTTGTTCTAGTTAAACAATTAATGTTGTGGGTTCTCTTAACGTTTCTTCTTTCACATGAAATTTAAAATCCCAAGTCAAAA